>BMAC01001695.1:10891-23345 GCA_014905375.1 Phtheirospermum japonicum
TTCCTAGGTTCGCATATATTGACGTGGGATCTATTTGAACCTAATCCTATATATATATATATATATATATATATATATATATATATATATATATATATATATATATATATATATAATATAAGAAAGATACAATCTTCAATTAATATGTAATAATATTAACGTAAATAGTCAATAATCTCATAATCTAAATTTATATTCACACACACACACACACACACACACACACACACACACACACACACATATATATATATATATATATATATATATATATATATATATTAAAGAAACTTTCTATTGTAGTGTTGTATGAAATTTATATCATAACTAGTATGAAGTTTGTTCAGCTTGTATATGTTTTGATGATGAGTAGTATGAAGTTTCATAATTACCATTGCATACGTTTTCTTCAAACATATAAGCAACATATAAGCACGCAAACCAATAATGAATTTCATGGTGCAGAATTAAGTATTTTTACATACAAAAAACAAAAATAAAAACTACACGACTCGACATAAAAATTTATTTTCTTACTGGTGGTCTTACTTCTTTTTTCTCTACATTCTTTCCTCACCATTGCAAGGCCAATATAAAAACCGAGTCACCCGAATATCTGTGAATTAACTACTGTGTATGAAATTCATCAAACCTAATAACACTAAAATAAATAATATGCAATTCTCCTTGTAGTTCCTTCACGGCCCCTGCGCCAGAAGCGACTTCTACGATCTCCTTCTGCATTTTAAACAAAAGCGAAAATCTAATTCAGAATCCCATTCTGAATTTTCTGAATATCGTACCACCGAAAGTAGTGAATTTTGCCTGTGCATTTTTCCACTTGACAACCAACTCATCATAACACAACTTATCTCCATCAAGTGTCGGTATCTCACAATTTATAGGGACAGTAACCAAAATAAAATAATTTCATACTCACCGATTATGGGATTTGTTCTTCTTTTTCGCCATTAACCCAAAAGAAATCAATGCATAATGTTTTCCAATAATTCAATAGTACAGTAACCAAAATAAAATAACTTCATAATATAATATGTAATTACAAACTACGAAATCAATTCTATAATGTGCTATGACAAATTAAAAAAACAAAAAACTGCATTTGAGGCAAAAGTTACAAAAAGAAAAAAAAAAGTACTGCATTTTTTAAAATTCATAATACACACATCTCAAATATTCCAAACTGCATTCTGCATATGTATTCCAAAATATTACATACTATTTACATAGAATATTCAAAAATACGGAGTTGTATACTACTTTGTAGAGAATATATTTAAAAGGAATCAACACACTAGTGAAGTAAGAAATTTTGAGAAATGGATACACTAGTATGGGATTTTCAATATGCACTATGATATCCAAAATAAGGATTTACTAAAACAGATGTTTTTTAGAAAATTTCTTACTACCCACTCAAATAGTATGAAATTACTACCAATTACAAACTACGTACTCCACAAAAACGCATCTACACAGTCTCAGGGAAAATTACACCAAAAATAATATCCTAACACTATCTCAAATATTCCACACAAGCTAAATGCATTTCCCAAAATATTCCATACTATTTCCAAAATATTTTTTAAAATATTCAATACTCGGAGTATGAAATGCAACAAAATAATACAATAGTATGAAATCTCCAAAATATTCAATACTATTTCCGTAGAGTATTCAGTTCACTAATAAAGTAAATAAATGCAATACAATGGAATTTACATAATATTTCATACTACTTCAAATAGTATGTAATTTTTAATTTGAAGTATGAAATCCAAAATATGGATTACTAACACATTACATACTGTATACTGGATTTACTAAAATGCATTTTTTTATGAAAATTTCAGACTACCCACTCAAAACGTATGTACTTATCTTCGTGAGTTTTTCTGAGTTTTTATAAAAAATCTATTGCATAATTCAAAAAGAATCCAAACTCATAAAAAAACAGCCAACCACTTACTGAGTTTTTTTTGGACTTGTTCGTCGTCGTCAATTCTGCACCGGACGCCTGCCTGAAACACAACACCAAAAAATATAGGGATTCCAACAATTCAATACTACGATAAAAGAATTTAATTTCATACTTAATGAATTTGTGGTTTAGTTATCATGAAATTTTTTTCGTGCGGCGATTCTCCACCTGACCCGGACGGCCGCCTAAAACTCAGGCCAAATAATTTTCAAAGGCGTGTATTTACCATTGCAGTATGACATCCAATAATTCAATACTACAGTAACAAAAATAAAATAATTTCATACTCACCGATTATGGGATTTGTTCATCTTTTTTGCAATTAACCCAAAAGAAATCAATCGCAATATAATTTACAACAATTCAATACTACAGTAATTCAATACTACAATACTACAGTAACCAAAATAAAATAATTTCATACTCACCGATTATGGGATTTTTCCTTCTTTTTCGCCATTAACCCAAAAGAAATTAAGCGCCGTATGATTTCCAATAATTCAGAACTACAGTAACTAAAATAAAATAATCTCACTCACCGATTAAAGAATTTGTTCTTCTTTTTCGTCATTAACCCAAAAGAAATCAACCGCGATATGATTTACAATAATTCAATACTACAGTAACCAAAATAAAATAATTTCATACTTACCGATTTTGGGATTTGTTCTTCGTTCTCGCCATTAACCCACAACCTAGATTTTGAAGCTCTGCCGCTTCGCCCAGAAGGGGAATGAAAATTATGAGTAAATTAGTACTGAATCCCTAAACTCTTAAATACTTAATAAACAAAATCAATTCGATGGTACTGAGGATTTTTCGAACTATTCTTGGTTGACACTTTTGGAATTAGTACTTGATAAATATTTGGCCACCAGGTTTAGTATAGTATGGAATTAATATTTTTGTAATTTTGGGGAGCTGAATCAATAAATGGGTAGAGATTTTGGGGCGCGTGAACAAAAAGGGATAGATTAAAATGTGAGGGTATTATAGTCTGTCACGAAAATAAAATGGAGTAACTAGTATGATGAAAATATACTGTACTATTTGGAATAAATTATTTTCCGTATGGATTATATGGTCTATGTCCCTTAATTTTATGATTGTAAATAACAATTGCTAACAGCCATCAAAGGGTGCGACTTAAAGTATTTCATCAGTGGTGCAGGCAAGCATCTACGAGAATCATCAACACCAACTCAAAGGAGACAATAAATCATGTCGTCTTATCTTGGCAGAGACAAGACACTTCAAAAAAAGAAAAAAGAAAAAAAAAAGCAGGTGGCCGACGATTTTATCGATTAATCTCATTTCCTCGGTAATCCCTCAGTATTTCGGCGCCAACTTTACCACCACAATTGCGTAAAAAATATCAAGGGACTTTTCCTTCAATAATATTTTAAAAAAAATAATTATTATTTTTAGCATAAAAAGTTAAAATAAGTAATGCTAAATTACAAAGAAATTAAAAATTTCTAGGTAGTTTATCAAGGAATTTGAAATCCTTAGTAAATTTTAATATTAATACAAAAAGAAAAATTATGCTTAAATTATCGAAGGAATATAAAATCCCTTGGTAATTATCGTAATTATCGAGGGATTTTATATTCCAACGTAAAGAAAATAAAATTAAAAACTTGATACTAAAATTACCTAGGGATTAGAAATCCCTTGGTAACTACCGAGGAATTTGAGATCCCTATATAATCTTAGCATAAAATAAAACAAATTATTCTTATGCTATAATTAACGAAGGAATATAAAATTATATGAATTTTTTATTCCCTTGATAAAATTAAAAAAAAACATTTAATGCTAAAATTATTTAGGAATTAAAAATTTCTTGGTATCTACCAAGGGATCGGAAATCCCTAGATAATCTTAACATTAATAAAATTTATGCTATAATTAGGGAGAGAATATAAAATCCCTCGGTACTGAAGGATGTTGTTTTTCCTCGACAATTTCAATGTAAATGATAAAATAAAATAAATTAATGCTAAAGTTACTTATGGATTAAAAATCCCTTTGTAATCTGCCAAACGATTTGAAATTTCTAGGTAATTCTTGCATTAGAAATAATAATTTTTATGCTAAAATTACCAAGGGATTGTATATTCCCTCAATAATTTCAACGTAAAAAAAATTAAAAAAATGATGTTAAAATACAAAGGGTTAAGACTCCATTTGTATTTTACCAATGACTTTGAGATTAAATCTAGAATTATAAATATAATTTCTTTTACCATGTATAATAGATTCTTCATTACATATAGTAAAATTAGAATACAATTGTAAACAATAATATATAATCATAATATAAGTTATAACTTTAAATAATACTCCATCCATCCCACAAAAATAGTTTACTATTCCATTTTCGTTCGTCTCACAAAGATAGTCTAGTAATCATATTTAACATATCATTAATTTTTCATTTCCACACATACCCTTAATTAATATTCTTGAAATACTATTTTTCTACCTTGTAAATTGAAAATTGATGATTACAATGCAAAATCTTACTATTACAACAACAAATGTATTAATTCCAACACTGATTTCTACGAGTATTAACTGATATTAATAAATTCAAGAAGGGTATAATTGGAAAACACAAACTAAATTAATGACTTAACTATATAAACTACAAATTTCTTAATTTGTGTGAAACCAATCGTAAGACCATCAAATTGGGACGGAGGGAGTATAAAATATAATATATAATGCATATTTTTGTCAATAAAAATAAAAGAATTTGTAAATTTATTTTTCAATTTATATTTGTTATTTGTCTCAATATATTATTATTTTAAATATATATATATATATATATATATATATATATATATATATATATATATATATATATATATATATATATAATACATCTTTATATAATAGTAATAATAATATATTTGTATATAAATATAAATCACACTATTAACTCATGTATATAATAAATATAAAAAACACAAAATATCGTACATGTAATATATTTGGTACATCAGTTAAACTCTGTCCCCTCGCCTCATTTGAGCTCAGGGTTCAATTCCATTTACAATATTTGGGGAAAATTAAAATGGTTATATATGTGACCACAGTTGGTTGGCGGGCTAATTTGGAGCTCATTAATTTGTTCTCCTTTTTTTTTTTACAATAATTTAATATATTATTAAATAAAATTATCGAATACCTCAGTCATCGGTGATTTGTACACATCTGTGTGAAAGAAAGTAAAGAACACATATTTGAAGGAATATTTGATATTCAGTTCTTCTGAGATTTCATTCAATCATTTTCTACATTATTACATCAGGGAATGTCGCCACTATTTATAGTAAAGGTAATCCTAAAATATGTGGCTAAGACTGCTACAGTACATCAACTCAAGTCCTGTGGTCACCATTGCTACAGTACATCCTAACAGCTGGATGTACTGGATTAGGGCTGACGACATCAGTTGACGTCGGGTAGGTTGTCCTCATCTGAGACCCATTGTCAGTAGTACGTTCGACCTCTGGGCAACCTATCGTGTGACCTGAGAGGTCACCAACCTTGCGACCTGGCACTGCATTCATCTCCAGGTCGCCAGGCATTAGGTCACCAATTGTGCGACCTGGCACTGAACTCTTATTCAGGTCGATAAGCAGTTTATGACCAGGCAATCTGAACTTATCAGGTCGCTCTCTATTATCCCCCCTCAATTCGAGTGTGGCGATAGGAAGAACAGAGAGCTTTTTACGAAGCCGAACAAAGAATTGATGAGATAGTGGTTTGGTGAAGACATCGGCAGTCTGATCAATAGAAGGGACAAACTGAACCTGCAGCGATTGCTTTGCAATGAGGTCGCGAACAAAGTGAAGATCTAATTCAAAGTGCTTCGTACGAGCATGAAGAACAGGATTGGAGGCAACATCAATAACACTCTGATTATCGACCCAGATTGTGGGAACAGCGGGAAGAGTGACCTGAAGCTCGCTTAGCAAGGAGCGAATCCAAACCAACTCAGCAGTAGCATGAGCAAGACTGCGATATTCAGCCTCGGTGCTGAACCTCGAAACGGAGGTCTGCTTCTTAGAACACCAGGAGACAATATTACGACCTAGGAAAATACAAAAGCCAGTGATGGATCTTTTATCATCCAGATCACCAGCCCAGTCGGAGTCTGAAAAACCTGTCAGAGCAAAGAATGAAGTTTTACTGTAAGTGAGCCCATAAGAAGTGGTACCAGCAAGATATCGCAGAATTCTCTTGACAGCTCGCCAGTGAGCGCTGAGAGGACAGTGCATATATTGGCACACTTTGTTGACACTATAAGAAATATCAGGTCGAGTAATGGTGATATACTGAAGAGCTCCAACAATACTCCTGTAAAAGGTTGGATCAACAGTGGGCTCCCCTTGGGACTTAGAGAGGACAAGAGAGACAACCATCGGTGTAGGTGTAGCTTTATCTCCAAACATACCTGCTCTTTCAAGAAGAGTTAAAATGTACTTGTCCTGATTCAAATGTAGACCTTGAGCAGTGTGCGAGACCTCAATGCCAAGAAAATGATGCATTTCACCGAGATTCTTTAAAGAAAATGTGGAATCAAGGTGATTAATAAGTCATAAAATTCCTACCTTGTCGCTGCCAGTGACAAGGATGTCGTCAACATACACTAAGACCCATATGCAGCCCGAGGAACTGTTGGAGTAGAAGAGAAAGTTATCAGCCTGAGAAGTAGAGAAACCAAAACCAATAAGAACAACTCGTAATTTTCCAAACCAAGCGCGAGGAGCCTGTTTAAGCCCATAAATAGCTTTCGAAAATCTACACACCTGAAGACTGGTATCCTCCTGTTCAAAACCAGGTGGTTGAGCCATGATTTCTCGGTCTAGCTCGCCATGCATAAAGGCATTATTGACATCCAGTTGTTGGACCGACCAACTACAGTTGACCGCGATGGAGAGCACAACCCGGATAGTTACAACTTTAACAACCGGGCTGAAAGTGTTAGAAAAATTAAAATCGGGCACCTGAATGTACCCCTCGGCGACCAATCTGGATTTATAACGAGCAATAGAACCATCAGCATGAGTTTTTAGTTTGAACAGCCACTTGCAACCGATCAAGGACTTGCCTGGAGGTAGCTCAGAGAGAGACCATGTCTGATTCTTAAGGAGAGCTGCATACTCTTCACTCATAGCTGCTTTCCACTTGGGATGATTTAAAGCCTCAACATAGGAGGAGGGCTCCTTAAAATCAAGAAACTGCGCACTGAGCACCCTGGGCTTGTAAATTCCTACCTTAGCTCGTGTGACCATGTGGTGTTTACCTGCAAGAGGGTTAGTACGAGGAAAAGGAGAATCATGTGGAGAGCCCATAATTGGTAATTCAACAGTAAGAGGAATAGTAGAGGGACTAGATTGGTTGGAGGATAGTGGGATTGGTTGATGGGAAGAACTAGAAGATTGGACCTTTTGAGGTGATGGTGAGGTCACGCGGTATGGATTGTGAGGTACCTGTATGGGAGGAGGCGAACCAAGTATGGAGGTCGCATGTGGTTGTGGTGAGGTCGCATGAGGTTGTGTGGAGGTCACTGGCACATGTGGCGAGGTCGCTTGTGGTATAAGAGATGGAGGACCAAGAATTGATGGTTGAACATTAGAGCAGGAGTGAGGTTCAGAATTTCTAGAGAAGAAAAATTTGAGCTCAAAGTCCATAAAACACTAATAATAAAATCTGGATTAAACAAAAGGAAAAAAAAGGTTTCGATCCAAAAGAGCGAGATGTTTGAAATATAAATCCATACGACTAATATTTAATCATTCTAAAAAGCTTAAATAGTAAATCTAAGATGAATTAAAAATGAATAGAAATATGATATATTATATACTAAAATTTGAAAATTCAAATCCCCTGAAATTGATTCACAAGTAATTAGATCTAGAAACAAAAGTTGTTTGTTCATCTAGAAAAAAACCACCTCAAAACTGGTGATTGGAAATTAAACAAACAGAATCATAAAGCTTGCAACCAACTTTTCCTGCAAAAACTAGTTTAAAGCCTATGAATTTCATATATCAAAATTGAGGGATTAGTTTAATAAAAAAATCAAACAAAACTCGGAATTAAGAAAAAAAAACCAAATGAAACAAATAGATAATATAAAGTAGTTGCTTCACCTGAAGAATATGAAAAACATTGAGCCAAATCAAAAAAGCCAAACTAAATTTGATTTCTGAAATAAGATAGAATCATTACCGATCAACAATACTAAATATCTATTTGACAAAAATAAATTCACTAAATTCATATTGAAAACAAAAGAAAGAAAGATTGGGCTGCCGCTTCGAATCGACCCAAGACCTAAAGCGATAAAGTCATCAATAATAATGATTTAAAAAACATAAATTATGCAGATTAATAAATAGATGGGATAAAGTATACATCATATAAAATTTGTTTATCGTAAGTTCGCATACAAAAACAGATGACATACATATACATATATTCAAGATGAAAAAACAGATGAAACAAATTATTGCGACATATGATATAAACCAAACAGATAATATATTCAAACATACGATATAAATTAAACAGACACAAAAACAACCATCGATCCTTAATAAAAAAAACTGTAAAAACTGGAATTTGGATATGTGATCCAACAAGGCAATGCCCAATTAACCTGAAATTTGTTAGGTACACTCAAAATAATAATAAAAATTCATGCTAAAATTTTCGGGTTAAACGGATTTTAGAGATGGCCGAAATCGACCAGTAAGTTTTTGATTTTCTGTGTGAAATTTTTTAAAAATTAAAACTTTGACTAGTGATTCAACAAGTCAAATGAATTTAGATTGATATAAAATTTTGCAGATAAACTTGAAATGATAACAAAAATATATCTTAACAAAAATCCATGGTAAATTTCTAATTTTCTGATATTTGTATTTATTGATCAACCCCTGTAAAAGTCCTTGGGAAAATGAGATTTCTCGTCCTTCAAGTTGGTCTAATTTGACATTTAGTCCTTTTTTTGGCCTGTTTTCAATTTCGTCCGTTTTCTTTTAAAATATATACAATTTCGTCCGATTATCGCCGAAGAAACTGAATTGTACCCTAAATTGCTGATTAGGCGCCGGTTATTGCTGACTTGTCTTTAATTTGGGGATTTTTCGTCCGCGAGAAAATAAATTAAAGGGAGTGATTTTTTATTTGCCATGTTGGCATAAACGAGGGAAGGGAAAAGTTATTATTATTATTATTATTATTAGGGAGAAAGATTGTAACCATCCTGTACTATACACATTTTTTGAATTTGCATCCTATCGTTTTTTTTTTTGTAATTTAATGCATCCTGCACTTCACAAAATTCTGAAAGTGCATCCTCCGACTAGCCAACTCGCCGAAACTCGCCGAAACTCACCTAATATCGTGAGGGAGGTTGCATATTTTCAAACCCGTATACTTTAGGTGAGTTCCAGCGAATTTGTTATTTATTTAAAACTAGTTTCGGCATATTTTATTAAATATGAAAACTCACCGAATTTATTATTTAATAAATAATAAATTTTATTTATTTAATAAAACTAGTTCCGGTAAACGTTAAGATAAAATATGGTTTGCATATTTATTTAATAAATTCTAGTTTTTATTTAATAAAACTAGTTTTTTTCTAAATCTTATATAGTACAGGATGCACTTTCAAAATTTTGTATAGTACAAGATGCATTAAATTACAAAAAAAACGTTAGGATGCAAACCCAAAAAACGTGTATAGTACAGGATGGTTACAATCTTTTTCCCTTATTATTATTATTATTATTATTATTATTATTATTATTATTATCCAAAATCTGCACCCTTCCTTCCACAAACAACCATCTCACGCAGCCATTCCAGTAAAATCTTAATTTCGAAGCCAACTTGTAAAAGGAATAAAAACGAGAGGCTTCAAAACAAAACCTCCACAGTCTTAAGGCTGCAAAGCAATCCTCCACAGTCCGATTTAAGTCCTTTCATCTTTTCGGCGGTTTCTCAAACGCAGTTCCACTCCTTCAGCGCCGTCGACGAAGACGACGTCATCGAGTCTGTGCCGTCGGAAAAATCACAAGATTCTCCGCCGGAGGACTTCTGGCTCCGCCTTGATCTGTCGCGGCTCAACCTCCGTTGTCGACGCAATTCGCACTCATTTTTCTCGATCAGATCTCGAAAACTCACGACAATTGCAGGTGAAACATAAAAAAGGCGGTCGACATAAAAGGTTTCAATTTTCAAGAATTTACCGTCTCTCTCGCTCTTTTTTATTTTTATTTTTGTCAAAATCTCTCGAGAACAATTCTAATCTTCAGGGTTCTTCTCCCTCTTCAGTCGCTCCAGCACCCCCACCCCACTCTATTCCTAGACCCCTGGGCAGAGTCCATTAGCTATGAGCGTTGGATCTCGTCATCCCACGACGCCCTCGTTTCAGATCTGGATTGGTTTTGGTTTGAAGCCTCTCGTTTTTCTTCCTCTTACAAGTTGGCTTCGAAATTAAGATTTTACTGGAATGGGTGCGTACGTGAGATGGTTGTTTGTAGGAGGAGGGGTGCAGATTTTGGATAATACTAATACTAATACTAATACTAATGATTTTTCCCGTTCCCTGGTTTATGCGAACATGGCAAATAAAAAATTACTCTTTAATTTATTTCCACGTGGACAAAAACCTCAAATTAAAGACAAGTCAGCAATAACTGGCGCCTTATCAGCAATTTAGGGTACAACTCAGTTTTTCTGGCGATAATCTGACAAATTTCCATATATTTTAAAAGAAAACGGATGAAATTGAAAATTTTCATTTTCCCAAAGTCCTTCTATCATACTAGACATAATCTTAAGATTTGGGCTAATCAATTACGATCCCGGTGTCATTTTCGATCTCTAACCCTAAGATTTAGGCTAATCAATTACGATCCCAATGTCATTTTCGATCTCCAATCCTCTAAGATATGGTCTAATCAATTATGATCCAAATGTAATTTTCTTATCTATGAAAATAATTATTTTTAACATTATTATATTATACAATTATTATACAATATATTTGATATTATTCACTGTTAAAACACATCTGCTCGGCCAAGAATAAAATAAAATACAAAATTACCCTGCTTTTTTATTCCTTATGTAGAGTGTTTATTTATGTTATTATCATTTTTATTTATTTTTAAATATTAAAAGGAATACAAAAATATAATTTACTTATTTAACCCCATTTTTTTTCTTCCCTTTTTTTTTTATCTTTTCCTTTTTTGACAAGAATCAAATAAACTTATAATTATATAAAATTAGCATCTCCATTGCCTCATTCTAAATCTGGGTTCATCTCCAATATCTTCTTGTAATTATCATGAATTTATTGAAACGAGCGACGAATGAGCGGGTGGATGATTTGTTGAGGTTTCTGGCGATAAGAATTCGGGCTGGGCTGGTCCTGGTTTTCCGGCGGCAGCAGCCTGATAAAAGAGCGTGACGGAAATAAAGAGTTTTGCGATGTTTATTTCAGCCTAAAGCCCCGATAGTTTTGAGATGCGGCGTCATCTTTTTCTAAGGAAATAAGAGGTTTGAATTTAATTTGGAGGACTGACTAAATTAATTTGAGAGTTGTTTGGTAAATACAAGTTAGAGTTAAATTTTAGGGTCGAAAAGACTAATTTAAAAAAGGTTACATATAAAAGCTTTTAGAGAAGAGAAATTTGACATGTTAGTTGAAATGACAATTTTATTCTCGAATTGCAAAAAAAAAAAAACATATTTGTTATTGACTTACATACAACAATTATATACATCTAGTTTTTGGGTTAAATAGTAGAATAACTATCCACATTAAACTTAATATATTCGAAGATTTGTGAATAAACTTTTATATATGACTTTTAAATATTTGTTTTTTTCATAGACGTTATTTTAACTATTCAAAATATTCTAAATTTATGTTATTAACAAATAAAATGCACAGTAATAAAGTGTGTTAATATATTTTTTTTGTCATTTTACAAAATTAAAAAATTATAGACTTACAACTATTTACTAAACTTTTCTATACAATTGATACAATCAGATAGTCAAACCATGTAACGTAATTAACTATCTACTAATAATGATCTATTTATTTTTCTTTCATATTTGTCGAATTCTAAATGATTGTTGGAGAAATTAGATGCTATCGAAGCAAATCATGTCAAAATCCAATCCATTTGTTGGGTAGTTAAAAAAAACGAATTAATTACACCTTACTCTCTCGAGACTAGACACTTTTTTTCACTTAATTTACTTTAAAAACATACATATGAACATGATCCTGTCTTCGGAATTATATGACTCATTGAACTTTATACTAATGCAAAATCTAAAGGATTACTCAGTCTGCATCCAAATGGTAAGGTCTCCGAGTCTCATCATTATAAAGGGAAA
>BMAC01001696.1:0-18442 GCA_014905375.1 Phtheirospermum japonicum
GGACAAGAAGAATTAGCTTTCTACTACTTTGTTAGCTTTAGTAATACTTTTATTTGCAAACTTGCGAAGTAATACTTTTATTATATATTAGCGGTGCTTTTAATATACAATCACAGTGCTTTATTTTTATATCAACTATATACACAGTACTTTTATTTTATAATCCTAATACTTTTAATCAAATAAAAAAAGATACAAAAAAACTGATCCATCTATTTAATTAGATTTAAGGCTTATAATTGACCTTATGTTCACAAAAAGGACGTGGTTTTAATTTGATCATAATCATATATATATATATAGGTGAGTTCAAATGGAACCATGTCATTATATGTGAACCTGCGAACTAGTACTTTTATTATATACAAGCAGTGCTTTTAATATACAATCACAGTACTTTATTAATATTTCCAGTTATATACACCAGTAGTGCTTTTATTATACAATTACAATGCTTTTAATTAAATAAGGAAATACACAAAAAATCTTATTCATCCATTTAATTAGATCTAAGGCCCATAATTGACCTTAGGTTCACATATAGGAACATGGTTCTTATTTGAACCTAATCATATATATATGGTGTATATCTAATGGATCCACTTCTTATAATAAGTGCATAAGTTCAAATCACAACCATTCAATAAATTAGATTAAATGGATATAAATTTGTTATAGTGATAAATACATCTTTGTCTTTCTAAATGTGCATCAATGGATTTTTAAATATGCAACAATTAACATTTAAATAAAAATTAATATTATTAATTAATATAAATTACATCATCTCTCTCTCTCTTTCTCTCTTTCTCTCTCTCCTCAATTAATAATTCCTCTCTGTTGAAATCTCTCTATAAGTTTAAAACAATATAAATATTGTCAAAATAAATTACAGCATATTATTCCTTATGACCTAAGGAACAATACTCATACTATTTTTTCCAACAAATTTGTACATTTAAAATTTTAATTAAAATTATTAAAAAAAATTAAATAATAAAAAATAGAAATTCGCTGCAATTTAGAAGTACCATTATGCATTATTAGAATGACAACATGTTTCTCAAAGTTAATTTCCAATAGTTTAATTGCACATTTTCATGTTCGATAATATACAGTTAGTAGTACAAATATACAATCATACATGATATATGTTATTAGTCAACCATCCTACATACAAATTATATCCATAAAATCTAAATCTAGTGAGTGGTTGAGATTTGGCCCTACGGCCTCATTTTAATAATTAGACTTATTGGATCAAATTCGTATATATATAATATTGAATTTTTGTCGAGACAGGTGATTATTACATTATATATGTAGGTTATGTTTGATGACTCGTATATTACGTGCAATAAAATTGCTAATCTACATGACACTTACCCTCACTAATCGCTTATTTACATATTCTAAGCATCAATCGTATTTAATTGTGAAAATGTACGGTTATCATAAATATTTTTTTTTGCGCTAAATAGTTTTCCAATGTAAAAACATAAAATATTTTAGGGTTTAGTTTTATATTTTTAGTTTTTAATTTTCCACTTTAATGTTTAGTTTTTCATTTCTTTTTATTTAGTTTTTCATTTTCGGGTCCCGACAAAAATATATCATTTTACCAGTTATATGTGATGATATGTGTTAGTTATATGTGATGATATGTGTCGGTTATATGTAATAATATATGATAGAAACTTAGGGTTTAGAGTTTAATATTCAATTTCGGGATTTAGTTTTTCGTTTCAAGGTTTGTTTTTCCATTTTTTTGGTTTACTTTTTCGTTTTAAGTATATTTTTTATTTTTAATTTTTAGATTTTAAATTTGAAATTTCAATTATTTGTGATGATATATATGAGTTATATGTAATGATATGTACCAGTTATATGTGATTATAGATGTCAATTATATGCGATGATAAATCAAATTATTGGATGCACCTTCCAAAGTGCACACATGTGTACGGTATAATAACCCTATCAAAAGGAACTAATTAATATCATTTTAAAATATAATAATAATAATAATTTAGTTACAAATTAATGAATGTTTCATCAAAAACAATATTTATCTTGTAATAAATAATGAAACTAAAGTAAAAATTAACGAATATTGTGATGTTAAAAACTAAAGTAATTAATATCCCTTTTACAAGTCCAACTTATCTTGAATTACAACAGTCTAAAGCCCATAACCTAATAGCCCAACTTTAGAGATGACCCGGGTGCCCATGAAACCGGCTAATTGTATAAAGATGAAAATTGTACAAATAGCCCAATTTACATGGGGCTAGGAGATCCATAGACGAAGCGTTCCCGCAAGGTGAAGATTATTAGCCCATAAACCATGTCAATCATCTCCGAACCATTACATCACTTGCAATATTGATTATTTTTTAATTGAGTTTTAATTAGTTTTTACTTGAATATTCATTGATTTTTGGTTTTCAATCGACTATTAGAGAATCTTCAGTGCAATAGTGTTAACTGAACATATATGATAAATGACATTGATATTTTATAAAAAAAATCTCTCCAATGCATCAATGTTAATGTTATATATGTGATAATTTATTTTATTTATTTTTAGAAAAAACAAAGAGAGAGAAATAACATGATTGGATGATATCTTTAAAATTAATTGTAGACATTGTCAAGAGTAATGTCTAGAATTTAACACTGTTCTTGATAATGTAACTGTACCACATAATTATTTTAATGTGCCTCATAATTATTTTTATTTCATGTGTCAATTTTTCCACTTTCAATATTGTTGCATTGCAGATGTTCTTATAAAAAAACGATCATCGCTAGTAAAATATAATGTTTTGTTTTGTATACCCGAGTGTGAGATCACACTATGTTTTAGCGTTGTTTATTGATTTGAACATCCAAATTGAGGAAGGCTTATATAGTTATATTGTACTCCATAAAAAGATAGATTTAGGTATTATCTGGGCTTCTCAAAATGATAAATTTATTATTATTTTTTTATTTTTATATCTCCTCTATATATTAATGTAAAATCCTCTTATCTTATGTGTCTGGTTTTAAAAAAATTTTTGGTGCTTCGGTTTCATTCGAGTCTAATATTTAACCTATTTAGTGTTTTCCTTTTATTATATTTTATCTAATTTAATATTCTCCTAATATTATATTATTAAATATTTTTTTTATTACATGTTACCTAACTTAATATTTTATTTAACATAGTTTACCTAATTCAATATCTTACTTTTATTCTTCTAATAAAAATAAAAAAGTTATATCTAATTAGAAAAAATCTATATAAGTTGAATTAATTCTTATTTATAATAAAAGTTGAAATAATTTCATTAGAACTTTAATTATTTATTTAAAAAAAATAAGAGTTATATTAAATTATTACAAAAGGAAAATAAATATAAAAAATATAAACTTAAATTTATTTATTCCTAATATAATGAATTGAAAATAACATTAAAAATATATATGAAAAACTATTGTTACGTCAAGAGAAATAAAAAAAACAAAGGAAAACAAAATAATAATAATAATAAATTATTACGCCAAGGAAAATAAATATTAAATATATTCTAAATTTCTTTATCTAATCCCAATATAATGCATTGATACACATATTATATATTTATACGAATAAATTAGTGTCTTACGCACACAAAAAACAAATAAATAATTATAAAATTACATATACGACAAGTTAGATGTACGTCGTTTTTTCAATGTAATCATCGGTGCCTTATAAGTTATAATTTCTTATATCACATATTCACACGTGATACGCAGGTATTGTATATTTTACATTTTTTTCGAACTCAATTTTTTACGGGTTTCCCGTCAAATTTAGGTATTTTGATATATTTTACAACTAATTTCACGACTCACGATAAAAAAATTAAAAATTCTTGAAAAATAGTATTATTGTAATTAGAACAAATAATGTTCTGATTTGTGTGTAAAAATCAATTATTGTGAAAATTAATCTTCATGTAAATTGAACAAATAATGTTACCATTTGTATGCATCATTCTTAATATTATTTTTTTAGTGTTTTTAATAAATAACACTCTTTTCCAAATCCCGTATAATATACTGGCGTTAAACTAATATACCTCTATCTAACTATATTAAAATCAAACTACTATTCACATAAATTAATATAATAAAAATTGAGTGGAGAATAAATAAATAATTAATTAATTATAAAAACATAGATGGAAAAATAATACTCACTGTGTATTAGCCAATATTTATTAAACGTTGTGAAATAAATGTAACCCTATTTTTATTAGGGCAAATAGAGTAACATTTAAGTGGGATATGTCTAATTTTATAAAATTACTCTTTTATTTTTATTTTTTGGTAATAGTATAAACCAAGTAGTAGTTTTTTAACAATCCCTAATACTTAAAGATTCAACCATTACTTTTTCGCAATAAAAAATTGTGAGATTTGATCTTTATGATGCTTTAACTAAAAAGCAAAATCAGCATACCGCACATTTATTCAAACTCCACATAAAAATATAACTCAATAGCTTTAAAAGAGTGATCGCATTAGCAAACATATATAATCCCTAATATACACAAAATTGTATGATTGATGCCAATTCGAAAAATAACACGGGCCTATTCACGGCTCGATGTCATTGACGAGGAGGAAGAAGAAGAAGGAGAAGATATCGACAATGTCGACGAGCAAGGCGTGGCCACCGAGCTCTCGGGTGAATTTCTACACAAAGGGCAAGTGCCGTTGAGCTTGAGCCACTCGTCTATGCAATCTGCGTGAAAATAGTGATTGCACTCGGGAATGCTCCTTAGGGTCTCTTTAGGTTGAAAATCGGACAAGCAAATCGGACAAGTGCCATCGCTCGTTTTCGGGAGCCGACGACTTTCCCCCAGGATTGTCGTCGGGTACGACTCGATGGTGGGCGCGTCAAGGCCACTGGATGACCTAATTACGGGCCTTTGATCGGAAAATGTGGTGGGGAGGTCCGGGTTCAGGCGGCCGCGGAGGGCGAAACTCCGGATCATGCCGCAAGCGTAACATGCTAGGCCAATGATGCATACTAGACCGGGTATTCCAACTCCAATTATAATGCCATATTTGGCGCCTCTAGGAAGACCTATTTAAACATAACATGGTGTTAGGTTAGATTTTAGCTCACATACTATATTAGCATCTAGTCATAGGAAGGAAACAAAACAATTCAATCCATCTTCATTTGAGGGAAAAAAAAAAGTAATCAAACTTAAAGCTAATGGCTTAATTGCAAGTAAAGTGGGATGATACATTTAATCATGCAAGAATTATGTGTAGATTGTACAAATTTAGAGCAGAATCACACAAGAATCTAATTTTATGAGACTAAATTTGTTAATATTATATGTAGACAAAAACAAGTAGATTAGGAAGACAAAATAAATATAATTGAGATCATCAAGTTTTAGTTGTTCTTACTACTTTACCATTAATGTTTTAGTATTCCAATAAACAAAGTCAATTAAATATGGGGGTTTTGTCTTCATTTTATGTCATTACTACTTTTTTAAGGCAAACAAGCCTATCTTTTATTCTTTTATGCACGGACGGAAATAATAAAAATGATGTTTATATTTTGTGGACTGATCAATTTATATATGATACATATATGAACAAATATGTTAACCCCACATAATTTTAGTACTAAACTTGTAGTTGAGCCAAAAAAAAATAAAAATGATATAACACATGCAATTATTGACTGGGATTAATTCTAAAAACATGGTGGAGGAACATATATAGTTTTTGGCAATATTTTTGTGTGTTTCAATAAGACTGGAACTATGATTTTCTAAATTATTTGTACACAAAATTTTACATTTGAAGCATTAATTTATTGAATTCGTCAATTATATTTTTATATATATAATAAAAAAAATCCAATGTCACCATAAAAATAATATTTTTGCCTAGACTATATAAATGAGATCTCACACACACTATCACCAGATCTTGGTTACACTTTGTTTATTTCATTTAGCCAGAGAAATCAAAAGGTAACACGTAGTGTTGATTATTTGAATATAACTATATGAATAGTTTAGTTGACATAGTCAACTCTGGCCAGGCAGGTCACGAAGAATTAGGTAATTAAGAATTAACTTATTGTACTGAATTTCAATATTTAAGTAAAATTATTACCATTAAAATATTTATATCATTTCACACTATACTCCACGAGCACTGTACAATCTCATCGTATCCATACGAGTTGGTGCCTCAATAGTCAAATATTTCATCACGAAGGACGATCATTTTCCAGGTTTTGACACATTCAAATCTATTTATTATTTTATTGTGCCAACTTGGTCCACTTCACGTCACAATAGCTTTCGAAATCAAAAGCACACGAAGTTAGCTTATTTTTTGGCCACCAACAACTCTTTCATTAATCAAGTTAGGCAACTCACACTATTTTTATGGGGTTTTGGGATACTACAAACTACAGGTCAACTGCCACTCAAAAAGGTTGATTTTTTTTTTTTAATATCTTGAATAATACTCTAAATTAAAAATCGAAAAATCATTTTAATACTAATTATTCAATAATAATTGGAGGAATAGTAATTTACTCTAGCGATATAAACACGATTACTTTTAAACGTTTATGTGTTCACAAGGGTCAAAGCAACAACAATGTATCAACCGACAAACTAAATATTTATATAGTAGAAGAATGAATAAGTGAAAATTAATATGCTTGGCAATGTACCAATATTTCAACAAACCAAACACCACTAAAGGCCTATTTGTCACGAGTTCTATTAAATATAAATCATTGTTTATAACCAAAAAAATATTTATTTTTTCTGTAAAAAAAATCCCCTCATTTCTCTCTTATTTTTTCCCTATCTCTCTCACCTATTAATTACCATTAACTTACACAAAAAATATTACCCCATCATCCTAATTACTCTATAGTTTAATTTTGACTTTAACACAAATTAAAAAAAAAAGTTGAAAATAACAAATATATAATATATTTCTTGATTTACCCTTATTTAATGAAGGGTGATAATTACAAAAATTATATTAAATAGGTTTGTATTAGTAAAACAATGGGTAAGTATTATTACATATAGAAAATAGACTATATATTTTGGAAAGACGTAGTATTTTATTTCCTATCTCTCTCGTCTCTCCACTGTCACGACTCTCCCACCACACAAATTTTGTGCGGGTCCATTCGAAACTCCAAATAATTTTATATTCAATCACTTACGTAAATACACAAAAATATATTCAATCACTCTATTATCAAAAAAAAAAAAATTCATCTACTTAAAGTTCATTTTTTCCCACTATTTCCCAGTAAAACAAGAAGAAAAAAAAAAAGTGAACAAATATCCAATCAACACCAATAATACTAATTCAAACAGACTACGACGAATGTTAGTATCAACAAGTTCTAAAATTTATCATATTTTTTATAAGCCATAATATTCATGTGTGAGTGTATTATAATTGGGTCTCTCACTATTATGAATTCCAAATCTATATTCAATTTTCGATGATAATGAAATTTATACCTAGAAATTAAAATCAATCCAAACCTCCAATTAAAGGCTAATTAGGTAGCTTTCTATAGCATTCATTTAGTTCAATTAATTTATCAACAAATAGGTAAAAAGAAGATTAATGACACAAATTCATCATTTAATCTCTAATTAAAAACTATTTAAAAAGAAAAGGAAAGTAAACTCACCGGATTTAGCGGGCCTGTAGCAACCAATCTCCGGGCCCGAATCCGCCTTATAACCGCAAACCCCGCCCTGATTCTCACACCCCGAGCATTCGGGCTCACTCCAAATCAGCTCAAGATCCTCCCTCAAATCCATCGACGACCAATAAAACTGCGAAACCGTCCACTGCATCGGAACCAAGACGCTCGCGATTCTCCGGCACGACGGCGGCACCTCAGCCGCCGCCGACAAACGTGAACTCATAGCCAAAACCGTGTAATTAACCCCACTGAGGCAAAGCAGCGGCATATAACGGGCCGACGTGTAGTCCATGTAGTCGGAAGAGCAGTTCAAGAAAGTGTAGTTCCTCATGTAAACCCCCCTGAAACGAGAGCCCGACAGGCTGAAGTTGAGGATTCGGGCCGGGAGACATAAATCCGGGTCGTTGATGAAAAGGGCCTGGGCCGAGTAGTCTATGTGGTCCACCACGAACTCGCCTGATCGTGGGAGGGTGAGGATTGTTTGGTTCTGGCTGTTGCAGTGCAGGTCGAAGCCCGGGTAGCCGCATCGGGCCGGGGCTCGGCCTGCTAGACGGAAAGGGAAACGGATTTCAGGCCCGAGAGAGGTGTCACAATAGTCGGGCTTACATGGGTTGGCAGATAAAGCTGGGATTATTACGAAGATAGTGGAGAAAATGAGGATTATAGGTGATACGGTGGTGTTCATATTTGTTTTGTGACAGATATTTTTATTTTTTTTCTTGCCTCTTTTTTGGGGTTCTGAGTTGAAGTTCTTACATCTGGCTTAAAAGCTAAATATTAGGTAAGGGGCTTAGGATGGGTGTATTTTATTATAAGGGGTCAGCAGATTTGACACTGATTTGTGTATTTAAGTAGTTGATTAATTTGAAATATAAGATGATGTCACTTTTTACAAGTATTGTATTGATCTTGGTGTTTTGAAGTTGTTAATCAACGATTTGGGTTATATGGCATATTAATAATGTATGGTATTTTATTCAAACATCTCTGATTGGTAGTTGATAGTGTAGTGCATATGGCACATAGGATATAATAAATAAATATAATGTTTTAGAAAATACTCTCGAATGTGAAGATGAGTTGTCATATCATAAACATTGTGAAAAAAAATATTTATATATGGACATGATGAAAATGAAACGTGAAGATAAATATCTAACTAATTAAACATTGAATAAAAAATAAACTAAAAGTGAATCTTCACTTTCTCAAAAATAATTAGTATTATCTTTCTTATTTTAATGTTATCCAATTATATATACATATTATGTGTATATATTAGGTATGTTTGACGTATAAAACTGATAAATAGAAAGCTAACTGATTATTAATAAGTTATTTATAAATTAATTGTTGATAACTGAATGCTGAAAAAATAGTTGATGTAAATAAAATTATTTTGCAAATTTAGCTGATAAGTTAGATGAAAAAACACAAAATTATACAAAAGTACATATTTAAAATAATAGTGTTTATGTTATTTTATTGTTTATATAATATTGGCATTGTTAATTTAATTATTATTGTTTATATAATTAATCTCGTTAAGAATATTTATATATTAGTTTTTAATAATTGCACAATATTTTTTAATAGTTTTGGGAGAGATATTTTTTCCATTTCTTTCTATTGTATGTCAATTAAAGAGTCAAACTAAAATAATTATAACAATAAATAATTGCACAATACTATAATAAGTTTTAGATATTCAATTAATAATCAATAAAGTGGTGAAATAATTTATTTTTAAATACCTAATAAAATAATAATGCATTATCCACGAAAAAAATAAAAAGGGATAATGGGAGGTTAATGTTAGAAATATTCTACATATATGGTGGTACTTTGGACTTTCTGGATAAGTGGAATTATTGAAAGGAAAAAAAAATATTAAACAGAAAACAATGTTGATTTAAATTGTGCATGTGAAGTAGGTGGTGATCTAGTGAAAAGTCAGAGATACCCGACTAAAAGGGATATAAAGAGTTGAAGAATTGAAAGCATTCTTTAAGTTTAATAGTAGTAATCTTGGCTTAAACTGTAGAAGTAGGTTCATTTGATATGGCGCAGCAGAGGCTGCCCTCGAGATGGGCCCAAGTCAAGATGGGCCCAAGAGGCGACCACTTACGGACTTGAAGTTACTATATATTTCCGTTCATATTAAATGTTATTTCAGGTTTAATATTATGAGATAGATACAAATAGAACTTTGAAGTTTTGTTTAATAATAAAAAAGATTGGATAACTTTCAAATTTATAAAAGCTACATCTAAGAAATAATTGATTCAGTGTTAAAATTAAGAGCTTACTTATAATATCATTACAAATGTGAAAGTATTTTTGGAAAAAAAAAAAGAAAAGAAAAGAAAAGAAAGAAATATATCACTTATGAAGAGTAGATGTAAGAAAATAGAGTTTTTTTAGGTGTTTTTGTGGTTTTGAAAGTTAGCTTAATTTTATTTTAATTAGGTCAAACCTTGAGTTAATATTGTAATTAACCTTTATATTATATGAACTCTAATGTTTAGTATTGAGTCCATTTTTCTTGAATATGAATTGTGATAATCTTCATCCAAAAATTAGGTTATGCATTCTATTTAGGGATATATAAAAAAAAAACTCAACTTATCTTTCAAATTTAAAATACCTACATGGAGTATTACAATTGATCCCTTCTCACACTTGTACTTGCCTAACAAATCCTCATCTAATATCAATTGCCTCTAAGATGATTATGTACTACTATTTCAATGTCCTATTTCATAAATAATTTATGTTTGTTCTAGGTGATTGAGATCAAGACTAATAATTCATTTATATATAGCTAGATAGAGAGAGAGGGAATTTTAAGATATAATTTCGATATCATACCTTCGAGTTAATTGCAAAAACTACCAATTAAATGTAGTCTAATTACAAATAAAACTATCGTTCTTTTAAATCCGCAAATAGCCCTTAAAAGGAATGTCTATAAAAAATACTTTTTAAATACTTATGATTGATTATGAACTGAAATACTTTTTTTTTCCTTTTGAAAAAGTTGTAGTAATACCGAAAATCTTATTTAAATTATAGTTTCAAACCTATGGAATACACTTGAAAAATATCATAAATCCTGTTATGGAACGATACATAAATCTCGTATTAAGTTTCTTTCAAAAATGGCATGCCCAAATTGTCACCATCTTAGCCAATTTGTTTATTAATTATTCTTTTTTAATCAAATAGTGGTAAAATATAATGACACCTGCATTGAGGTTTCAAAGTAGTAGGGTGTTATTCAAATTTAGAAAAAATGATTTTTATTTGTTAAAATTATTGTTTGGTCATGATCAATTTTGTGCCGCAATTTCTCGAATGAAGAGCCTAAAAAAGTTTGAAGATTTTTTAATGCGACGAAAATAATATTATTATAAATAAAATATTTATAAGAAAGTTTTTTTTTTTAATATTAATAACTCACTTTGTAAATTAATAATTTTTTTGATAAATTTTACATTTTAATATCTTTTTTTGATTAGTTAATTACTTGAGTTTTTCTTATGTATATATACGTTGTACTTATCCGTACTATTAATTGATTGTTACATGATTAATGATACAAGTTATATATTTCTTTTAAATAATTATTATAATTCGTAATTCTCTATTTCATCCTTTGAGTATTTTTTTAATTATATGAAAAATAAATTGAAGTATTACAATATCTTGAAATTGCATAATGACCCCCAAATCCATTTTTCCTTACTTCAAACCTTCATAAATTTTTATTTAACTAATTATTCAAATTTCAAGAATCAATAAAATAACCAGAGAAAACTCAATTCCCAAATACCAAGAAGTCGATCCTACAGTTAGAAATCCCCTTCAATTCCCACCCAAGAAACCACGTAGTCTAATTTGGAGGGGATGACAAACAGTGATGGACGCAGGATTTTCAACAGGGGGGTTTTAATATATAATACAAAAAATAATACGAAATATTTCAAATAAAATTAAGAGTTAATATTTTTTTTTAATAAAGGGCCTCGTTTATCTAAAAGCGAAGAAAGTTTGACTTAAGTCAATAATTAATTAACGATAAATATCTGACATTCGACACATCATTTTAATATACACAATAAACACATATTGAGTTATAATTATCTAACCTTTCATTTTAATTTATGTATGTAATACATTAGAAAATAAGAAATATATGTAAGAAAAATAAAATAAATTAGATACATAAACAAACAACAAATTATTATCATTAATCATAAATATTCAATCAAACTATTAAATATTATGTTCCAATCATTCCTATCAAGTGATAATTGACAAATATAATTGAACAAGCAATTCACGGTACAAAATTAAAACAATTAAATATTGAACTAAATTACTTTAATCAAGATAAATCTTACTGGTTTAATATGCAAATCTCCAATAAACCCTAGGTTTGTAATTGAGGAGAAGATGATTTGAGAATTTGTGAATAAATAAATGGTGGGACCGCAAGAGAGGAGTTTGTGGAGAAAGAAATTGGGAGTGGGGTCGGTAGAAGAATATGGAATTGGTTTTCTCTCTATTTTTTTTCTATTTAGTAGGTAAGTATTTTTTTTCTTTTATTTTTTAAATATAAATGTCAAAAGACATATATATCCTTGATTTTTTTAAAATTTAAGAGGGGTCTAGTGCCCCCCGCATGGGCCCACAGTGGGTCCGTCCCCGATGACAAGAGCAGAAGAGGACGAAAACTACACAAGAAAAACATAAATATATATATTTTATTATTACTCAAATTTTGTCAAGAAATTATATAATGGGATCTACTCAGTATCAGCCCCAAAATCAGGTTTAATTAAATAAATAATATATATTTAAATATGAATTAAAAAAATATGTTAGGTTGAAAAAAACTTACAAAAATGAGTCGGGACGCTGTTGGAATAGCGTCCCGCTCACATTTTAGAAGGTACAAATAGTAATCGTTCTAAAATGTGAGCGGGACACCATTCCTATCAGCGTCCCGGACCTACAGCGACATTATAGAAGGTAGATATAAACAACCGTTCTAGTATGTGAGCGGGACGCCATTCCAAAGGCGTTCGGGACCTAAAGTGACTTTCTACTATTTTTTTGGGATGAAATAAAAATAATAATTAACATTTTCACAAAATTAATAATTTTCTCATTTACAAATAAAATCAACTTTATTAAATAATTAACAACTAAACAAGAAACGAATATATTCGAATTTTCACACAATTAATGATAATAAATTAAGATTTTTTTCACATAATTAATAATTTATATGTTTGTGAAATTTAAATTTATTGATTTGTGATGAAATTATTAATTATGTGAATAATTAAATTTGTTAATATATCAATTGATTTATTTTGTGTAAAATTATTAATTATGTGAAAAATTAAATTATATGAAATTATTAATTATGTGAAAAAAAAGTTTTAACTTATTTATTTTGTGAGAAATCATTAATTATGTAAAAATTCGAATTTATTCATTTCTTGTTTAGTTGTTAATTATTTAATAAAATTAATTTTATTTGTAAATGAGAAAATCATTAATTTTGTGAAAATATTAATTTTTTTTTTCATTTCAGCCCCAAAAAATAGTAGAGAGTCACTTTAGGTCCCGGATGCCTTTGGAATGGCGTCCCGCTCACATACTAGAACGGTTATTTATATCTACCTTCTATAATGTCGCTGTAGGTCCCGCTCACATTCTAGAACGGTTACTATTTGTACCTTCTAGAATGTGAGCGGGACGCTATTTCCAATAGTGTCCCGACACATTTTTATAAGTTTTTTTTCAGCCTAACATATTTTTTTAATTCATATTTAAATATATATTATTTCTTTAATTCCATCCCAAAACCACCTACCAAGAATCAAGTAAAAAAAATGACTTTCATCAAGAACTCCAATCAATGCCTCCGACAGTAACTAAATCTAAATCTTTTCGAGCTTCAATTTGATGAGGAAAATAAAAAAAGAATATAAGTTTTTAAGTCGAGACTAAACAATTAATTGTTTAAGGGTTAGCTTTCAAAAAGAAGTTAAAGATTAATTGAGATTTTAATATTTAAATATTGTGTTTTTAAAGGTTCTTTCTTTTAATTTAAATATTATAACAATGTAACTTAAGAAATTAAAAATATAATAAAATGCAACTAGTTTATTTAAACGAAAATGCTGTGATTGAATTATGACTTAGTATGTGGTAAATTTAGAGTAATCGACAAGTACAACAATAGAAGTTAGTTCGTTTGTTTCACTCCGCAGGGTACTAATTTCTTGTCTTGAAAAATTAATTATTTCGAAAGTATATTTAGTTTACTTTTTCTTTAATTTCGGGATAAATATAAGATCATGTTCATTTTAAGGCTTATATTCACAGCAATTACAATATTATTCTAAAATTTTCTCTCTCTCTCTCTCTCTCTCTCTCTCTCTCTCTATATATATATATATATATATATATATGTATATATATATATATATATATTTCCAAATGAAAAATTATAAAAATAACTTCGATTTTCTCAATTGCTGAAAACTACAAAACAAATTGGAATGCCAAGACATTCCGTTGAGGGTTTTTGAAAATATTTGAAAATTATGTTTTAAACTTAATTTTACCTTTTTATCCCACCAATAATTTTAATAAAAAATTTAAAATAAATTATTCTATCATCAATTATTATTATTATATATATTTTAAGAAATTTAATATTTACGTGTTTGTGGTGTTCTACATAACTCAGACTATTCGTGTATCCACGTGTTTCAAGTTTTGACTGGTTAAAAAAAATATAATCTGCATATCAGCCCTTCATTTGATCACCGTCACTGAAAATCTTTCAAAATCTTTCTCGTGAATAATTAAGGCAAGATTATAAATCTTGGACCAGTTCAAAGTCAATCTTCAGTCATTTTTAACTTACATACCAACTCTTTAACTAATTTGGTAATAATTAATTAATCCTTCAAATTCCAGATCTAACAAGAGAGTCCAACCGAATATATTCGCTTGGGAATTGTATATGTTAAACGGATTTAAGATCCCAATTATTTTGGAACTTTTTTAATGGATTTTGTATAATATATTTTTTTGTAATTAACTACAACCTGTAGTATTTGTTTTGGTAAATTTGTAATTTAATGTATTTTTCGTACTTAATTGCAACTTATAGTATCCAGTTTTGTGAATTTTAACTTCCGATCGATCTAAACACAAATAACTGCCGTGATTTTTCAAATATTTAAATTTTTTAATGCTAATTTTATAGCATAATCCGTATATGATGATGTGTACGTTATCTGAAAATTTTGATAATTTTTAATGAACGGTTTACGCAATATTAATTAGTCTTTGAGTTTATTCATAAATTTTAATTGTATCGTGCATTATTTGTATTTGTATTTGTATTTGTATTTGAATCATGCAATTATATTTATACATATGGGATCCTTGGAAATTTTTGTTTCATTTGCCGTTTGATTCACTCAATTTCGGTATTTATTAAACATGTTACGAGTATTTGTGTTTTGGGCAATAATTTGAACATTTGAAAAAATCCGGATTTTTTTGTGTTTAGATCAATCGGAGGTTGCAATTGCCTGTGTACCACAAATTACAATTAATTATGAAAAAATATATTAGTTTACAAATTCACCATCTTTATACTATAGGTTGCAATTAATTGCAATCCCACAATACGTATATAGTGCAAGGTGAAAATAATTATATCCCTTCTATTTTATTTGAAAAATATATATGTTTCCGATTAGTTAAATTGTTTTTATTCATAAGATATTTTCTTTAAAAAAAATAATCGTGCTTGAAGTTGAGATACATTACAATTAACTAGTATTGTACTCGTGAGTTGCACGATCATTTTTTTATATTATCTAAAATAAAAATAATTGGTTTGAATTTATTAAAATATTTAAATAAGTAATTAAGTTTATATATAAAATGATTGTTATTAGATGAAATGTACTTTGCAGATTATGAAGAAAAAAAAAATCTTATTCACAACATTTGTAGTTTTGTTACTATGTTCCTATACAATTTGACACCTTTGATATAGCAACATACAACTGACCGTGACTGAAAACTGACTTCTTTGTGAAAAGTCCAACGTAAGAGAGAGACTGCCCTTGAATTTTGTAGATTATCATAGCATATGACACAGTCAGAGAAAATTATCGTCGTTGGAACTTGAAAGGTAACCTCGCATTAGATGATGGGACATTCATTATAGGGATGAACATCAATTCACATACATTGCTTCTTTGAAAAATATTAGACTATAAAATGTGATTGTCAAGTTTTGTAACAACCAATATTACACAACACAAGGGAATGATCGATATTTGTCAACAACATGAGTGAAATTCTATCACTACAAAAAAAAAAAAGTTTTTCGAGGGATTTTTCCCTCGGTTTTTGGAGAAACCGAGGGAAACGTTCCCTCGGAAAAACTGTCCTCGGTAAAATCTTTCGAGGGAAAAATTCCCTCGTAAAATATTTTCGAGGGGAAAACCGAGGGTCACTCCCCTCGGTTAATTCCAGTCGTGTGCCCTCGGAAAAACCGAGGGCACAACCGAGGGTCAATGCCCTCGTAAAACCAAGGGCACTTTTCCCTCGGAAAACCGAGGGTCTTGAAACCCTCGGAATACCGAAGGTCCTTATGCTCTCGGAAAACCGAGGGTCCAAAGCCCTCGGTTTTTCGCGGGTCTTGAAACCCTCGGTTTTCCGAGGGTCATGAAACCCTCGGTTTTTAATTTTATTTATTTTTTTAATTTTTCAAAATTTAAATTTAATTCCTGTTTATTTAAAAATCCCCAAAAAATTGAAAAATATCATTAAAAAACATACAAATTAATAAATCAATTATCATAAAAAATATTTGAAATTTAAGAATTATTACATCCGTTCGACACAATAACAAAGTTTATATAAATCAAAATATCCCAGGGGGCTGCTGCAAATTAGCATACAGCGCGACCATCTGGGCGTTCATCTGCGCCTGAAATGCCTTCTGCTGTCGGCGCTGCTCCTCAAATGCCTCCTGCTGCCGACGCTGCACCTCACGCTTCTGCTCACGTCGTCGCTCAGAATCGACATATCGCTGCTGGATCTGCTCGAGATCCGCCTTCTGCGCCTCCTGAGTTCGTCTGGTGGCCTCAAACTCCTCTCTCTGCGCCTGGAGCTGTGCCTCGAGCTCTTTGATCTGCGTCCGATCATACTGAGAGGAGGTGGAAGAAGAGTTACCTTTGAGGAAACCCTTTGCAGCAGCGAACGCCTTCCCGAACGAGTCGGTGCCGTAGATCTTTCCCTTCTGCGACCCGACAACGTCGAAGAAAACGCGATCAGAGTCAACCTCGGTGCTGGCATCCTGGGAAGACGCGCGTTAACAAGTGCTGCATCCGGTTCCGTGACTTTCATAAGCCCCAATCTTTCTATTTCTGCCAGAACTTCTGTCCCTGAGCGCACTTCCGGAGGTGGAGTCTCGACAGATTTTCTTTTTCTGAAGCGTCGTTTATCTTTTCGAAACCGGTGATCGCACTCAAGGAACTTTTTGTCCGTCCTTTTGAGTGGAATGAGCTTGAGCAAATTCAATAAAACTCTCGACTCCATCCACGAATTGTGAGGATAAATAGCCGTTGTTGATTCGCTTGTACATCCAACTACGATCGGAACTCATTCTAACATTATACGGTTTTATATTGATTTATCAAAAATTGGGCAGCATGAGGATGCTAGAGAATGATTGAATTTTTTGGTAGGGCCCTATCTCATTCGAGAACGTGATTTTTCTGTAATATAGCGTCTTAGTATATGAATTTTTGTTGACTAAAAATTTCGGCAGCATCTCCCTTTAGTTATCTAAGTACACATATATTGCAGTGCACCCGAAAACATAAGAGAGATAATGAACTGAAATTTATATATTCAACAAAAACACATATAGATAAGATAAACCATAGTACAATCACGCTCTCAAACTGTCCAAATAAGTGGACAATTCGGGATTTAGTATCGAATTCTCTATTCGATACAAAATCCCAAACGAGGCTAAGGTATATTGTTTATAAAGAGTGTATCTTGGATCGAACATATTTTGAACTCCGTTTGTGGATAGATGAAACATCCACGGCCGGCGCTGTAAACAACGTCATCACAGACGTATACATCAAGTAATTAATCACATCATTTAAACAATATATACAAAAAAATATGTACTCATAACACAATATGCATGTACCGATCACCACGGTATTTCACCACCACTATCACGAACAATTTAAAGAAATTTGAAAACCACCGTCCTTTTTTAAAATAATTTTGAAAACCGTTATTGGAGGGACGAAACCTCCCGGCCGGCGCCGTACACCACGTCATCACCGACGTTATCCCAAACAAATCACAACATCAAACAATCACATTAATTATTTAACAATAAACCGTAAAAAAACATGAAATTAACATGCATGTACCGATCACCACGGTATTTCACCACCACCATCAAAAATAATTTAAATGAAATTGCATAACGGGACCTAACTGAACCCTAATTACTTGATTAATCCTAAATTGAACTCTAATTTTGTAATTATTCCTAAATTGAACCCTAATTTTGTAATTAATCCTAAATTGAAC
>BMAC01001696.1:18467-45542 GCA_014905375.1 Phtheirospermum japonicum
TAAGGGTTTTGCTAATATTCCGGGATCACGAGACGCACCCCCCGCCCCCTCGTCAAGATCACGATGACTCGTCGCTTCGCGTTTCCAAACGAACGACTTGATGTTGTTTGGTCGAATTGCACGAAACGTGTGGATACGCACATGCTCGTTCATATTTTTCGATCGAAATTGGGCCAAAACCTCCCCACGTGCCCGAGATGATAGGAGTTGTTCCATTTTTTCAATTTTTCTATTTTTTTCTATTTTTCTCCTTTTTTTTTAATAAACCGAGGGTCGCCTTACCCTCGGAATTTTCCGAGGGGAGCCCAAGACCCTCGAAAATTTTCGAGGGGAAGGAAGACCCTCGTTTTTTTCGAAAATTATTTTAATGTTTTATTTTTTTATTGCAAAAAAATTCCGAGGGTCTGTGTCAACCCTCGATTTTTTCCGAGGGGTTATTGTTCCCCTCGGTTTTTCGAAAATAATTTTGTTTTTTGAGTTTTTTTATGTTTCAGAAAACCGAGGGTATTTCCAACCCTCGGTTTTTTCGAGGGGCTTTAGTCCTCGGAAAAAACTCCCCTCGAAAATCCCTCGATATTACCTTCGGTAATTTTGGAGGTAAATATTGGCGCCTAATTTCTGAGGGAAAAACTGAGGGGTTCATATTCCCTAGGAAAATACCGAGGGCTTTGATCTACCCTCGGGTTTTTTTGAGGGAATATGAGACCCTAGGTTTTTCCCTCGAAAAAATACAGTTTTTTTGTAGTGTATTTTTTTGTTTTAGCTCATAGTTCGGCAATCCATAACATTTAATGATGTTTAAAAACTCTGGTGAGTTGATGTCCTATAATATATCAATGTTTGAATCGGATTTGCATGCATTATCAAAGCTAAGATATACTTTATTCTATAATATTTTATGACATCATATATTTATTAATCAAATGAATGACATCAAGTGTTGGGGAAAGAATAACACATCCCTTCAAATAATCAAAGCATCCAGTAGTTTTTCCAGATATGTGATCGCCACGATTGACAGAACATGATCATCATCATCTTTTAATGATAGATAATTTGGGTTTCAATTTGAAAGATACTATTGTTTGGTCCTCCAACCATTCAATCTCCTATACTATTTATCGAATTGACAAATTTCTTTAACTTGACACAATCGGAATTTGAATTGTGATCTTGCACCCCACATTGTTGGTCTACTTCAAAATCATGTAATGAGTCCATAAATGTGAAATTTTGATCACCATTTGAACTATGTATGTTCTAGTGCCTTTTGAAACAACCGACAAAATTTGTTGAAAATCTCCACCGATAATTATTATCTTGTTACCAAATGAAAGTTGCGTGTTAGAATTGTTTTGTCATCTCATCACGTCTTCCAATATTTAGTCTAGAGTTTTAAAATAATGGCTATGCATCACTAGAGTTTCGTCCCAAATAATGTGTTGCGCATCCACCATTAATTTTGCAAGTGGAGTTCCAGCAAATATTGAAGTCTTGGTGGATATTAAAAGAAACCCCAAATCTAGAATGCCTGGTTCTTTATTTCGAACGAAGAAGATAAGTTATGTCGTTAGATGTTACATTAAGAACAATTCTACCATTAGATTTAACAGTCGTAGAAAGTGTCCTCCGTATTAATGGATGTGAAATACACCACCTTGGTTGAGTGTTGAATCGTAATAATATTTTATAAAAAATATGTTGATAGCCAATAAAAATATCAAATTATATTGTATTGTGCATTTTTTTTTATAATCTAAGGTTTGAAGAGAGAAAAAAAGATGAGTATGAAAGAGAAAAAATGTCAACTAGGATTGGTTTCCTTTTTTAATTGCGTAGAAATATTATTAACATAATTAGGATAGATAATCTAATTAACATTAAAAATAATAAAAATTAAAATCCCCTCGGTTTTTATTTTAGGCACGTGGGGTGGTTTTGACCCGATTTCGATTGAAAAATATCACCGAGCATGTGCGTATTTACACGTGTCGTGTAATTCGACCAAGATACAATCGATCGATCAACTTGTTAGGTTGGAAACGCGAATAGAAGAAGCGTCGTTGTTTTGTGGAGGTGGTACGGGGTGCGTCTTGATGTCATAGAACCACGAGAATCGAGTATTGATCGGTAAATATGCGTTTTCTATATTTTTTTTGATTTTAAATAAAAAATAAAAAAAAAGCTTAAAAATAAAATAAATCCTATCATTTTACGCACGAGGGTGCGTCTTGATATCATAGAATCACGAGAATCGAGTATTGATCGGTAAATACGTTTTTTTTAATTTTAAATAAAAATAAAAAAAAACTCGAAAAAAATAGAAAAGGCGTAAAAATAAAATAAATCCTATCATTTTACGCACGGGGGGTGCGTCTCGATATCATATAACTACGATAATCGAGTATTGATTGGTAAATATGATTTTTCTATTTTTTTCAATTTCTTTTTAATTTTAAATAAAAAAATCGAGGGGAATTATTTACCCTCAAAAAATTATCGAGGGCAGTTATATCCTTCGGAAATCCTGAAGGTTTTTCCGAGGGCATTTGTGCCCTCGGTCCCGTTTATTAAAACAGCAGCGGGACAACCACGCTGTTCACTCTGCAACAAGAAGAAAAAAAATCCTCAAATCTGCGGTCCGCTCCTTGCCGCTGCAGTCGCCTGGGAAAGAGAAGTCGTCGTTGCAGCCGCCGTCGCCTGGGAAAGAGAAGTTGTCGTCGCAGCCGTTGTCGCCTAGGAAAGAGAAGCCGCCATCGCCTGCCGTCGCTTCCCACCCGTCACCTCCGGTCTCCAACCTCAGCCCAACCTCCACCATCGCCTGCCACCGAGCGCTGCCAACGAGGTAAGTCCAATCTGATCCTTTTTTATAGTTTTCACACACACACACACATATATATATATATATATATATTGTATCTGTTGTTGATTTATTATATAATTAGTAGATAATTAGTATTCAAGGTTAGGATTTAGTGTTTATTTAGGGATTGGGATTTGAAATTCGGGTAATTAGGAATTAATTACCTAATTATAATTAAATTGTGGATCAATTACGTACCTATTCTCCAATTAAGGTTTACTTTATGAATAATTATATAATTGGGATTTAATTTAAGAATAATTATATAATTAGGGTCCAGCTTATAATTAATTATATAATTAGGGTTTATTTTATGGATAATTATATAATTCAGATTTAATTTAGGAATAATTATATAATTAGAATTTAATTTAAAAATAATTATATAATTAGAGTTTAATTTAGGGATAATTATATAATTAGGATTTAATTTAGAGATAATTATATAAATAAGGGTTCAATCATGCAATTATCTTTTAAAGTGTATATGATGGTGGTTTTCAAATGCCGTGGTGATCGGTTATGTTAATTTAATGTATGTTATTGTTTATTGTAATGGTTTAATTGTGATTGATTGATGTTGTGATTGGTTTGGGAAGACGTTGGTGATGACGTGGTGTACGGCGCCGGCCGGGAGGTTTCGTCCCTCCAATAACGATTTTCAAAATTATTTTAAAACGTGATGGTGGTTTTAAAGTGTTTTAAATTGTTGGTTATGGTGGTTTTAAAATATCGTGGTGATCGGTACGTGAATGTTGTGTTAAACATATATGTTATTTTGTAGATATTGTTTACATTTATTTTTTTATTGGTTGATGTATACGTCTGTGATGACGTGGTGGACGGTGCCGGGTGGGGAGGTTTCGTCCCTCTAACAACGAGTTTAAAATAATTTCGATCCACAATAAAATCTTCCTATCTACACTCAAACAATATACCTTAAACTCGTTTGAGATTTAGTATCGAACAGAGAATTCGATACTAAATACCGAATGTCCACTTATTTGGATAGTTTGAGAGCGTGATTGTAATATGACTTATCTTATTTGTATTTTTTTGTTGATTATAAAAATTTTGGTTCAGTAGCTCTCTTTTGTTCTCGCGTGCAATGCAATGTATGTGTACCTAGAGAAGTTAGAGGCCACAAGACTAGCTCAGCAGGCGATGAAGCATCGATACAACGAGTTTGAGTGACTACGTGAGCAACAGCGTTTCGAGCAACAATAGTTTCAGATGCAGATGAACGCCCAGATGACCAATCTATTAGCTCGTTTCCAACAGTATCCCCGCCGCAGCCTCCCCCGTCATAGGACTTTTATATTTTTATAAACTTTTTTTCTAAACACTCTTGTGGAATAAACTTAATAATTATAAATTTTCAAATATTTATATAATAATTGATTTATTTATTGTCTGTTTATTAATGATTTTTCTTTTTAAATTTTTGGGGTATTTTAATAAATAAACAGAAATTAAAATTAATATTTTAAAATAATATAAAAAAAAATAAAAAATTGAGGGAAATATTTCCCTTCAGAAAAACTGAGGGAAATCTTCCTTCGGAAACACCGAGGGTAAGAATTCCCTTGGAATTTTCGTTCATTTTTTAAAATATTATTTTTTAATATTTTTCCGAGGGGATATATATGCCCTCGGTATTATTGAGGGGATATTTCCCTCAGTATTTTCGAGGGATATTATCCTTCAGTTTTTCCGAAGGTAAAAGTGCCCTCAATTTTTCGAGGGCAAATAGCCCCTCGTTTAGGGGTAATTTCCCCCGATTTTTTCGAGGGCGAACAAATCAGGGCAAACATATATTACCGAAAAAAGAAACCTTCGCTAATGCTCTCGGAAAATTTACCGAGGGCATTGTTCCCCTCGAAAATATTTACCGAGGGGGTTTTATCGAGGGGACTTTTTCCTCGGTAAATTGTTTACCGAGGGATTTTGGCTTATTACCGTGGAATTTTTCCATCGGTAAAATCCCATTTTTTGCTGTGTATATCCATTGATTTACCCAACTACTTATCAACTGAAATAGTCTAATAATTATAATTAAGTGAAAAATAATATAGTAACAACACCGTAAAATCTCACGTAAAAATATTTTCGTTAAATTTATATACAAAAGTTCATTAAAATATGTTTCAAAACAACCAGGAAAGCATTTTTATAAGCCAAGATCTAAAGGCCTTTTAAAAAGACGTTCCTAAATAATTACTTGGTCACGATGTGTGAAAGTCACTTACACTAATAAATTATTATGTACATTCAGATATATATTATACTACATATATAGTGGGGTGAAAAAAATATCTTCAATATGATAAATATTCATTTGAATTTTTTTATATTTATTGTGATATTTTTTTATATTTGGTATAATAATTTACATTTTTAAACACGTATCAGTAATAAAAATATTAATATCATAAAAATGCTCATGTCTATTATGGTAGACGTTCATTTCCATTATAATAAAAATTCATCAATATTATAATTAAATATCAATCTCCGTTTTCATATATATATATATCATTTCTAATATGATAAATACCAATATCAACGATAAATATACAATTTTTTATAGATGTGTTCATGTATGGTCAATAGGGTGTAATCGAGTCGAGTCGAACATTGTCAGGCTCGAGGTCGACTACAAAATTCGAATCTCGAACTCAATTTTTTCAAGTTCGAGCTCAATTCGTTTGAAAACTCGACAAGCTCGAGCTTGACTTGACCCGTCTCGACTTGAGTTACATAATATTAATAAGAAAACTTAAAAAGTATAAAATAAAATACTTAATATTAATTTTTATTATACATTATGATATATATGTAAATAAGTAAATATAATAAGGATAAAATGGTAAATCTATCAAAACTCGATTAGACTCGCGAGCCTATCGAATCGAGTAACACTGATCTAAAGTCGATACATACTTGAGTAGCTCGGGTTCGAGGTCGCCTTGATTAAACTCGAGTCCATTTTGAACTTTTTTTAATCATAAAATGTATTTCTCTGTTTATATTAAATGTTTATCTCCCTGAATGTACACTTACATAAAAGTGTATGTAATATAATTGACTTAGACGGGTTGGGTACAACCGTACAATATTGAGGAACGAAATGGATCCATAAGCTCTCTCTAATGTCGGATTTGGACCGGACCCCTTGCACTTTTTTGGTGGGCCGAATGGGATAGTGGAATGGATCGTTAGATTTAGCTCCGACGTGTTGCTGTCCCACATTCTTTGATATATATTCCGTTTTTTCAACTGCATTTCACATGCCTCACGAAGACCAATCCAATCTCATTTGTGTTTGCACTTGGATATTTTGCATGTTTATGCTTATTTTAAGCTAAAATAACTAATGCCCAATCATAGCCCCAAATTAAAGTTTACACTATTAATGCTTACTTGAAGCACGTGTAAGTATTCATTAAGATTTTGTATATTGATATTTAGAAATTTATAAATATTAAGAATTATTAATTGTTGTACGATTCATGATCACTTACTTTTTACTGTAAATATCAAAATATATTTTAAAATTAAATAATAATATTTCATTGTATTGTATTTGATCTCGAATAATGTCTACAAAGTGGATGAAGTTGTATTATTATATTTTATTTAGTAATATTTATTTATTTTTAAATATAATGATGATGAGATAAATGAGATGAGTGTAAAGTTAGTTATAAGAAATTGTTGGTTGTGAATTTAAAATTTGAGTCGCATAACAAACGAGAATTGAGATTCGAAATCAATCCATGTATTCAAAAGTCTTCACCAAATATAACCTAAGTTATTATAATACTTTAATTCACACTAAATGTATGAGGTTCGAGTTTATCTCACGGTATTTACAATAATCACTCGGGCCTTCACGGTGTGGTGAAGGTTCTTGATTTCAAATTGCTGCTTTTTTCTTTTTCCATCAATTAATTTAGATTTTTCTAAGATTAATCCCAACTCTTAGAATCCCTTTGAAAAATCATAAAAAGTATAAAAAAGAAAACTTTGGACCCATGCCTTAGATATGGAGCTCAAAATTGGCGGGAGAAAGCCCCAAATATATTCAATTCAATTTCCATTATATAAGAACCCTAGCGCATATTTACGAGCTTTTTCACTCTCCACTTCATAAATGCTAAATAATAGCGGTATCGAACAACAATCATTCCCCGTTCATTTCCTTTCTCTCGTTCTAGGGTTTCTCTTCAGGGGCTTTCTTCCAAACGTACGCTCTATTCAATTTTTATGCCTTAATTTGTTTATATATAACGCGACGAGGATTTCAACTGTGTATTTGCTTGTTCTTATTGCGCTTGAATTTTGTTTTAAAGGTTCGTTGAGAATGACTGGCAAGTTTGATGACGAGGTTGAGGGTGAGTCCACGATTTCAATTAAAGACTACCTTGCAGCTGTCGAAGAAGAGGAGCTGGTGAGCGTTTTTCATTGGAGTTTAGTTAAAATTCGGATTTATGCACTGATTTTAATTTTCTTAGCATATCTATTTACTTGCTATCTGATTGTGACACCGACATTGAATTTTTTTTTTCTCAGAGAACAATTGAATACGGCTTATGCCTTATTAGGGTTCCAAATCTAAAGGACAGTTTTTTTTTTTGGCACCTATAGGATATGAAAGATGGGTAGTAAAATTTTGAATTATTAATCTTATTAGGCACTAGGTTATGATTCAAATACATTAAGATAACAAATGAAGTCCAAATGTACTACGTGGTGTTTGTGAGGCTCGTTATTGGAAGTTGTGATAAATTGGTTGCGATAACTAGGTTTTGCCGCTGGACAAACGCAATAACACAGATTTCCTGCTTATTTCAGTAACCTTGAATGTCATTACACAAATATAGGAATGTTGGTATTGACCAACTGTTTATTACAAGTGGATGTAATTATCTATTTTTTTGGAGGTTGACCTTCCAAAAATTTATAGTCTCTTTTCAACTGCCAACATTATTTATTACGGGTTCTTATACTTCTGATTCCATGTTGGTTGTTTTTGTGTGAATTAATGATGAATAAATGCAGCCTTAGGAGACGTTTGGTGGCGAATGGAGGGGTTAATTGTCTTTATAACTATGTAACCGGGTTGGATAGTTGTTTTATAAGGATGAATGTGAAATTACTACCAAAATTGTGTTTCGTATTTTGTCAAAGTCAACTGGTGGGTTTTGTGGAATCTTTTAGGTATGGAGTAAAGATACACGAAAATCTGAAACCATATATAATTAGAAGATTACAATTGAAACTTATTTATAGCTGTTGTAACAACTAACAGGTGAATTGTTGAAATACTTTCGTTGTATTTAGCAACTTAATAAAATAAGAGACAAAGTGATTTAATGGTCTGTGGGGACGAAGCAAGGAAAATACTAATTTTGTTGCATAAGTTAAAAATAAATCAAAATCTTGCAAAACAGATCACTTGAGATGGAGCTTAAAGAAAAGTGACAAGTAGGAGAGAGAAAAGAGGTCATGTAGAGCCTTGATGTTGTATGTGCGTAATATATTGTTGCTTAGTGTTGTTCATATTTGCGAATCAGCTTTCTCTTTTTGTATCTTTAAAATTCGTTCCTCAAAGGTAGGGGTGAGCAATAGGTCGGTTTGGTCCAAAACTGAATTGAGCCGTGAGAAGACGAAAACCATCCCTGAAAAAACCCGAACCAAACCAGACCCGTTTTTTGCGGTTTGGTCTCACGGGTTGGGTTTGTAAATTACGGTTACAGTTTAAATTACACTAAATCAAACTTCCAAAATATCCCACAAAACATTAAACAACAATTAAACTTACATTTGGCAGGTATTTAAACCGAATACATTTGTTGCTATTCACTTCTCAAATCTACCAGCACCTGCACTAAATCAAAGACATAATTCCCGAAACTTTCCACTTCTGGAAAAAATTAAGCCACAATTTGAAACAATTACATGAATTCAAACATGACGCAACATCAAGGAAGATAAAATGTCAGAGCTCCATTGTTTCGACGATGACACTCTTACATTGAGAGTCTGCAAAACTTTCCGCCCACTTTAGGATTCTGTCAATTATGCTATCTTAAAGCTTCAATGGCTCGGAGAAAATCCGATTTTTTTTTCTGAAGATACTTTTCCGATCTCATGCAGCTGAAAATATGATAAGATCATTCTTGATAACTCATTTATGCAGACAATTGGAAGGTTTCTAGGTGAATTAGAGCGTGGAGACTGAATAATATGTATAGTTATCTACGTACCATATGATCCACAATGCATATGAGTTGTCAATATGCTATGCTCTACAGAACTGTTACGTGGTTATTTATTTTCTTACTCTGTTATTTTGACAATCTTTTGATTTTAAGTCTCTAATATTTTCTGGTGTTTTGTCTAGCTAATGTTTTTTGTCCTCTTCTATAAATAAATCATATAGGAAGCAGATTTGGTCCTTGGAGGTGATGAAGGCAAGGAATGCACCTATGGTAAAGGATATATGAAGAGGCAGGCAGTTTTCTCATGTTTGACCTGCACACCTGATGGGAATGCTGGGGTTTGCACTGCTTGTTCCCTGTCTTGCCATGAGGGCCACGAGGTAAATGCCTGGCTACTCAATTTCCTATTTTATTTTTAAGTTACATTACATTGTGTTGATTAATTCTACAAACTTTACCGGACATTCCCTGAATGCTAGGCTAGTGTTGATTTATCAGCTGAAATAATCTACCTTTACTAGAAAACCTTTTCAGTTCTTGTGCTTTTCTCATAGTTCTAATTTGCTCATATTTTTCTCAATATGGTTAATGTCCATTGTTTGAATACAATTAAAATATTGTTATTGCTACTTAATTCCTCGCCCCACTCCTTTCCAGCTAAAGAAAAGAAATAAGAGATGTACACAGCTTATGTTTCTCTTCCTCCAACACCCCCCCACCTCCCCCCCCCCCCCCCCCCCCCCAAACACAAAAATAATAGAAGCTCAGAAATGTTTTGAGGTGTGAAACCATGCAATGATATATAGACTTTAATTTCTTCGTCTTTTCTTCACTTCCAATTTTATTTTACAATTAATGTGCTCGAAGAGGTTGACTTTATCTTAGCTTTTTCATGACGGTTATTTTTTGCTATTCAAACAAGATTGTGGAACTATGGACGAAGAGAAATTTTAGGTGCGATTGTGGTAATTCAAAATTTGGGGAGTTCTTCTGCAAGCTTTTGGCAAGCAAAGACGTGGAAAATTCGAACAATTTGTACAACCATAATTTCAAAGGCACTTACTGCACATGTGATCTGCCCTTCCCTGATCCAAATGCTGAGGAGCAGGAGGATATGATTCAATGCTGTATTTGCGAGGACTGGTTTCATGAGGATCATATTGGATTTGAGCCTTCTGATAAGGTTAGTATAATAGTGGCTAAGTGTTACAAATACTTTTTACCAGCAAGAGCTGTTCTATGTCATGTCAGGGAATAGTCATTTTCCCTGTCATTTCATATTTTCAAGGATATGTATTCATACTTTGCAAGGATCTTTGTTTCACAATCCTTATTTATCAAGTCACTGTTCTGCAAAGACCATTCATGCCCAATATTTTCCCCATATAATTTCCAGAATTTGGCAGTTGAATGTTTATAAAACTTTAAATTCCCTCCTTTTATATTCACATAGGCAAGTGTTCTGACCTGTTATTAGCTTAATTGTTTCCTAAAACCCAGGGCAAAAACTTGTGTTAAACTGTTTAATAGAGTGCATTACGTTAGGCCCAAAATTTATTTTTTGATTTAGTTTAGTTTTTCTTAGTGTTTTCCAGTTTCTTAGTTTTCCCTTCCTATTATTTTAGGGTTTTCACTTCTTTTTAATGTCCCCTCCCCCACACCACACCACACCACACACACACACACACTTTAGGGTTGTTTATTTTGTTTTTTAGTTAGTTTAGTTTTAGTTAGGGTGGTCCAATATTATCAAGAAGTATTTTTCAATTTTTTTTAAAATTTTAAGATTTAGTTTTAGGGGACCTTTATAACAGTTAGGCGGTTTGACAGGAATGTGCCTCAAAACACAGTTGATATCATTAGAAATTCCTGAGTAGATGCTGCCTTGCTTGGTACTGAATATATGGTTGCCAATGTGTTCTATTGTTTTGAGCTGTAACATTCTGCTCCATGCTATTAATGCAATCATATTTAACACACCCTATTTTATGATGCGTATGTAACAATATGATTCACCTGATATGTGACCATTTATTAGTGCTGTATCCTTTCTATGTTTGGTATTACACATTGCGTTATATTTTTTTAACCTGGCTTTGGTGCAACTGTTGCTTCACCAAGGGCAAATTATACCATGGACCAGGGTAAGGTGGACCCTGTTCCAAAAGTAATGTATTTTTATTAATTATGTGATGTATTGGGTAGTTTTATGTAATGTATCTATACACTGAGTATATATATATATATATATATATATATATATATATCTATATCTATCTATCTTTTTATGTAATTATGTACCTATTAGTTTTAATTAATGTACCTATTGAGTCTGGTCAACATGATATAACAATTTGTCACCAAGGTGACATGTCTTAACTAATTAGGCTTATGGTAAAATTGTCTCATTGTTTGAAATGGTAAATGGTTTTCTTCACTGATAAGAGAAGATGCTTATCCTGTATTTAAAGCTCTTACACACCGCTCACATTCTGTTTTGTAATTTAATTTAGATCCCAAGAGATGAAGGTGGTGTGCCTCTATACGAGGATTTTATCTGCCAGGGGTGTGCAACCGTTTGCTCTTTTTTATCTCACTATCCTCAAACTATTTTAGCATCGGATATTTCAAGTTGTGATAAGGGAAAGGCCGTTCTCGAAGTCAACCCCGATATAAAAGTCAATGAATGTCCTGAAGCTACCAATTCCAGTACCAAGTGTATAATTGGAATTGACTTGGCTGGAAACCCTCCAACTACAAGCAAAAGCAAGCCCATGTTTCTTTCTAAAAATTGGCGGGAATTACTCTGCAGATGCGAGAAGTGTTCCGAGTTTTATGCCCAAAAGGGAATCAGATTCGTAGCTGACAAAGAGGATTCAATCGCTGAGTATGAGAAAATGGCTAAGCAGAGGAGGACCGAGAATTTGCAGAAACAAGAGGGGGTTGAGCTGAACTTTCTCAATAATTTAGGTCATGTTGCGAAGATGGAGTTATTGAGTGGAATTGCTGACATGAAGAATGAGTTCTGTGCCTTCCTGGTATATATATTTTTCTCATACTTAGACATTTATTTATTTATTACTCTCTCCGTCCTAATTCACAGAGCTTAAGAAAATGTTGGTTATATAATTAAAGTATTGCACTTTTCATCTATGCCCCCTTGTGTAATTAATTCTTCATTCATTGTCTACTCAATTTTCGCAAAAGTTAGTTTAGGTAAGCGAAGTAGTGTGATTTTAATATGATTAAATTTGGGACACCCGGAATAGTAACATGACCTATCTATCTGGGACTTTTTTTTTTGTCTTCCTGAATAACTTATTTTAAAATTTCCTTTACAGGAATCCACTGACCTGTCGAAGCCCATCACAACTGAGGACGTTCAGCAGGTTTTTGAGAAGCTTGCGAAGAAGAGAAAACGTGAACTGTAAGTTATTTTGTGCTTTATGGTGCAACAGATTTCGCGAACCTAACTTCATGCAGTTGGTGTTGGAACTACTTAATATTTCAAAAAAATAAAAATAGCGTTGTTTGAATACTCGGTCTATGTAATGGACATAGATGTTTAACTCTTATGGATTCTTGATCCTATGTAATTATTAGCGAGACCTTTAATAGCCTACCTGTACTCTGTGCGAGCAGTTGCATGCATGTGTATTAGTGCATATTTGGTTGTGCTGTTTAAAGTGCTCTGTTTTGTGAACGCATTGCAACACTTGAGATATTGCGATTTGAAGCGAGCTTTATGAATGTTGATATTCATTAAGTATTACTTGTCCCTTTTAGAAGAAAATGCATTGGGCTGGGTTTATAAAACTTGGGGCCTGATCCAATTAGTTTATGGATTCATCAAATCTGGCCGTAACTACGGGTTCATAAATTTTTTTTTTCCTTTTTTTCTTTTTAAAGTATCAATGGGTTGGGCCTTGGCTTTGGCTGTGTGTGGGTGTTAATTATTTGACTTATCAGTCCTGGACATAACAGTGAGCCAGCTCTATGCATGGATATATATATTATGCACATAGATGGTAATAAAAGCTAGATATGTCCAGAATTTTCTTCTAGTGAGGACAAAATTGGTTGGTATTTGGGGGTTTCCAACACATAGCTGAAAAATTAGTGTCTTCTGCACCGGAGGTCAAAAAGGTCAATTTTATTAATCTTTTTCTGCTTAAATTGCATATAGATTATCGACTTAACACCACAATAATCCACAAGTTTCTCAGAAAAGTAGATATAGGAGACATTACATGTGATGACTGATCTTGTATTGCAGATAGTGTTGGATTTAGTTTTGGATTCTTGTTTGTCTTAAAAGTTAGATATCAATGTCTCAAATAAATAACATGAACAGGACAATCAGATTAGATATATACTATGATCTTGACACCAACCTTCCTGTCATTTTTCAGAAAAATAGATTCCAAATTTTTGGGTAATTATTTTTTTTACCACTGAACTATTGCATTTTTCACAATTGCATTTTTCACAGTTTATCATACAAACTATTAGTTTGTAATAAACCGTCATACAAATTATGCGCGATTTGCAGTTTGCCTCATAAACCTGAATTGTTGTGGTTTTGTTCCCAAAATCGGATGGCGTGACACAATCTGGTTGTGCCATGTCATCCGATTTTGGGAACAAAACCACAAAGAATTTGGTTTGGGGGCAAATTGTAAATCGTTCATAGTTTGTGTGGCGGTTTGTTCTAAAAATAGTTTGTATGATAAACTGTGATAACGATCATAATTTGGGGGTAAAGTGTTTTTCCTTAAATTTTTCAATCATCTATCTCATTAGTACTCCCTAATATGGAACCGTCATTTTGCAGTCATGCTTACGATAAAATTTATTTTGTTAAAGAAAATTGTGCAGTAGAGAGTGAACATTAAACCTGGTTTATACCAGAACTTTCTAACAAGGTCATGCTTTATAAACGTAAGTAAATGAATATTTATTTTATTATTAATATTTTACTTTTGCTCAATAGATACTGATTTACTATTATCTTTACGAATCAGTAAATCTCTATTTAAGCTTTTCACGGTAAAACTTGATTTTGTGCTGTTGGCATTTACACTGGAGTGGCATTTATGCAATCATTGTCTCATTTATTAGAAGAAATTCAAATCCCTAACGCCCAACAGCCGATAATTAGTTTTGGCAGCCAAAGTTTAAGCGGGTTTTAGTTGAGATCATTAATTACGACTTTACGAGTGACTCTGAATTTGTGTTCCCTTGGTAGATAATGAAAACGATTTAACTTATTTATTTATTTATAATGAATATAATGAATAATAAGGGCACATAAGATAATCTGGCGTAGCTCTATATAATATGTAGAGAACATATGCCCTAACATGTGAACATAGCACTCCGTGAGATTGACCGTGTCCACCCTTGTAAAATAATTCAGTTAATAAAGTAAAAAAAGGCAACAACAATGGTGTATTATATATGTATAATTATTAAAATTTTCGATATTTCATTTAGTTGTAAGTAAATAATATATATGTATATATTTCAAATGCTTTTTTTTTTGTTCTTTTTTTTTTTTTGGATGCAGTGTTAAATTTTGACGACTAATTAAATAAACTAAGCTAAATACTCAATTCTCACTATTTTGACATGATTTAGAACAACTTCCCTGTGTACAATTGACTAATTCGAATTTAGTGCAACACCTAGAGAATTTTACTTGATAAATTAAATATGATTGTACTATGTCAGCTCGATTTGTTGCCATAAATCCCATTAATTTTGCAATATGTCTAAAGGGACTTTTGGAGAAAATAGAAATAAAATAAAATCTATCCTTTATACCTGTAAGATTTTAACACTCCCTACGTGGACTGTTTTCATGAATTTGATGACCGGTTCTTGTTAATAGTAGTTTGTTTCGTTTACGAAATTCAATAAATTATGTTTCTCAGGGTTGGCTTGTCAAACCACTTTTTATTTTTATTTTAAATTTTTATTCAATACTCAATAGAGCTTATCGCTTTAAGTGACTAACCCCGCTGTTTTTATTGACTTGTTTGGATGAAGAAATAGTCAGATGATGCCTGAAACGGTAAATGAGAAAACTTGCCGCGAGCAATTTATATATTATTAGCTAAGACTAAATTATAAATAGCTCATTTGTTAGTATAAACATTTAGCTATATATTGACTAAAAAATTAATAAAATTTTCCTAACCATTTCATGGGCAATTCGAGAGAAGTCATAGTTATATCGAAGCAAATTGCAAAACTTAGGATTAGATGCTAAGTTAGAAATGATAGCTATCAGGTAGTTAATTAGCTACTTATTATTTTTTTTTTTGGTTCGAAGCAAGATTTTAAAATATTTGTACATATTACACTTAATTAAATAATTTTACCTTTCCAAAAAAATTGTCTCTTTCCTACTTTTTCTCTTCAATGATTGGGAGGAAAATGTAAATGAAAAATTGTTTGAAAGACAAAATTTCGAGGATAAAAAGACTTGATCGAATTTTTTAATAGGTACACGTAGCTAAGGATCTTCGTATATGATTATATGATTTCAATCCATGCAATAAAACAACAACTAATTAAACATGCGATTATAGTACCAAATTATTTTAAAATTAACTAAAAGTATACAAACTATGCCTACGAATTTAAGGAAACAGGCGGCTTGACAAAATGAAAAGAAGCTTCAAAAATAACCTTTTTTGTAGTCAAATTAAGAGCACAGTCAGATTTTTATGTTGCATACTTTAAATTTGAATCTACACATTTTTTCCTTATCGTATCCTTCTTGTTTATTTTCCATTGCTTTGTTTTGTTAATTTTTTTAATAAAATGAAAATCTTGCCTTTTTTTAACCACCAGATTCTTTAGAGTATGCCTATATGTTTGGTTACACATTATAATTTACTGACTATGGTTTTATTTGAAAATTCTACGTGGTCGATTGATTGTAATGTTTGTAGCTATTTATTTATTTTCCATTGTTGTATCTATTATATTTTAATTATTTTCTTAATGTGCAAAACCTTAATGTGTATATTTCCATATCTCCTAAATGAGAACATCAATGCGTGCTCCGAAAAGAAATATTGTAAAAATCCTTGAACGAGATTTAGAGACTGACATCACCGATGAGGGTTTTGAAAACACTAGTAAGGGCCGTGCGACGAGTTATAGAAATGACTAAGCCGGAGTTAGGGTCTAGTACGAATAGGAGCACCAAGTGTTGGTGACCCATGAAAAACATAGAGCAAAACATAATTTGGTCGACAGAGTGAGTGTAAATTAAAACAATAAAATTTTTAAAATTTATATTTTACATAATAAGATATTTTAAAATTTAAATGACCTTGGTGTTCAAGTAGGATAATAATGGTCTCGAGAGGACAAAAACAATCTTAGTTATATCAGATTGTATGAATTATAGATGTTAAAAAAAAAGGGGTGTATAAATATATGAAGATGATGTCAAGACAAAGACAAAGGACAAAGACTATTGATAATAAGTTGTTTCACTGTTTTCAAGCCCCAATTGGTGTTTCAAAATCTATTAAAGAGCTATGAGCCCACACTCACATGCACTTCTTAACCACTCCTAGCAACTCAACTCTACTCAATTATTAGCTACTTCTCATTTTCTGATTTTGAAAAAAAAAAATAAAATTATTTCAAAAACACATCACTCATCCAAAGAGCCATTTTGCAAAGAAGCTGCATTTATCTTGGCAATTGAAGCATGGGAAACTGCATTGAGAAATCCAATAACAGCCCACAAACAGAGATTATTAAGAAGCCCTTTGATGAAGAAGAGAATAAATCTGACAAGGAAAAAAGTGGCAACATGAGAATCAAGATTGTGTTGACAAAGGAGGAATTAGAATGGCTTATGGTACAGCTGGAAAACAAAGGAGGGAAAAAGGTTGAGGATGTTTTGGATGAGATACAAAGAAACAGAGAAAAAAGTCAAGTTGCTTGGAAACCATCTCTGGATAGCATAATTGAGAGCCCTGAAGTGCCTGAGGCAATGGACAGATGAGTGTACTACTTGTATTTTTATTTTATTTTATTTATTTAAATTTATAATATTAAGGATTAGTGGAGTACCTTTTTCTTGCCTTAGTTTCATTAGTGTACTAAGATTTTTGATATGGCTATAATATTTAGGGAGACGTCATATTTGTAATTAGTAATTGTGTTAAAGTTTTTGTTTTACTTGTGTGGTGTGGATAAATGTGGTAAATAAATGGACAAGAATTAATGATGGATGCTTAATGCTTTTCATTTCTTGTTAGGGCTTTGGCGTGGTTATTTCCCCATTAAGTAACAATCATTTATAGGTAATTTTAAGATACTCGTTAAATACTCGATTTGTTAAATTCAGGGGATACAATATCCTCATTTTGCTCACCAGATTTACAAAGTGGGGTTGTAGTCTCCTTCATCTATTTAGCTGGGAGTTTATATAACTGTCTATTTAAAAAATACGATTACTTTTAAAAAATTTATAAATATACGAATATAACTTAAAAACAAAATAGAGTAGAAAAAAATCGCTTTCAAAATCATTTCCCAGTTCTGCTTTCAAAACTATCGCCCCAAATTATGCTACTTGTAGTATATCAATCCAAATACCTCAAATTTTGCTACTTAAAAGAGATCTACTCTCTCCGTTTTAAAATAAGTGTCGTTTTAAAGATTCAATTTTATTACAAATTAAGTGTTATTTTAGATTTTTTTACCACTTTATTCCAGTTTTATCACCGCTTATTTTAAGAAATATAAACAAGTTTATGGTAATAGAATAACTAAAGGGAAAGAATGCAAGTAATTAAATGAAAATATTATTAATTGATTGAGGATATGTTGGTCAAATATTATATTCCTTAATTTTGAACAAAAACTCTAAAATAACACTTATTAAGAAACATAGGAGTATCAACTAAAATTAAATACTCCAGATTTTGCTACTTAAAAGAAACCTATCAACTAAAATTAATTAATTGCTATCAACTAAAATACTGAGACTTGAAAAATRTTGTAGTGTAATTTGCAAGTTATATATCAAACCAAATACCGACTTGAAATTAACAGCGACAAGTTTGGGGGAGATATAACTATATATATTAACCAAAAATACTGTCTAAATCTCCAAACTATACATATTCACTGTCACTAAAAATTAGAGATATATCAACCTAATTTCCCAAATACTCTCCACTTGAAAAATAGCGACTTGAAAAAGTTTATATATCAACCCAAAACACTGTCACAAAAGTTAAAGATATATCAACCCAAATTCCCAAATACTCGAAAAAGTTTGGGGAAGATATATCAATACTAACTTGAAATTATATATCACACCCAAAATATTAAACTAAAAAGTTAGAGATCAACCTAAATTCCCAAATACTCCGAGTTTTATATTAACCTAAATCATTGATTTCAAAAAAGTTTTATTTCGTATATTTTAATTAATCGGTGTGTGGATGCAAATAAAATGATAGATTTGAAGGGACTCGAAGGGAACGAAGGTAGCGTTAAAATCAATCGAAACTATTCAAAAATAGCCAAAAACGAATACACAATTAATTAAAAAACAATCTAGTATAATTATAAAAACTTCAATTTATCGTAAAATTCTAAAATAAAAAGATAAGTTAGTATCTCTTATAAATTTTCTTGATAAGCCCATAGAACTAATGGGTTGGTTTGGACCACTCGATTGTGATATTTTTTTCTTTCTATTTTTATTCTGTTACGGGAATGGGCCGTCAAAATGGCGAACCAATTTTTTTTGACCTGACCCGATTTTATCTTTTGCTACGGTGGGCACGAGTCGGGCCAACTATAATAAACTACGTTTAATCAATGCAAGTGAAATTGTCACTTAGGGCATTTTTTAAAATGCATTCTCTCACTTAAACTACACAATCCCGCATTTACAATTATCCTCTTTCCTTTTGTGGCCCGAACTTGAAATAGTTTTTAATAAATGAGTCACAAATGATGCTATTTCTTCTTAAATGGGCCTAGTACACAGTGCCGTGGACGAGCTTGATTGATATGGTCCTAAAACCTCAATCTGGGCCAAGTTCACGTGGGTTGGGTTTTGGACAGGTCTTAAAGGTGATGGCGAGACCTTGGATTTGACCATTTATATCATAGACCTAAATTCCAAAATAGACCAATTGTTTAGATATTTTATTTCTTGTATAATGTAATAACATATTCCAAAAATTCCAAAACAATTTTCTTAAAGAATGTAGAAATAAACAGCTCAGTCTAGTATGTGAACAAACACCCAAGATCCGATTTATATTCATTTTGACCTAATTTGTATTGAAAAATTAGTTTTTGCTTTAACTAATTCTGATGATTAAATATTTAATTTATTTAAAATTAAATAGGAAGAGATTATTCTATGTGTCGAGCAGGTAATCGTAAAATATTTATATTCTTAAAATTGGTTTTTAATAAGCTAAAATAAATGATGTAAGTGATCTATTCGAAAGAGGATATATATTAATGAGACAATCCCACATTAAATGTAAAAAAATTAATACACCGTATAAGTAAAGATTAAATATACATGGATATTCTCTATGTCACATAATATTTTTAATGCAATGTGATATTAATATTGAGCAATCCATAAACTATTTGATATACTTTGAATGTAAAACCCAAATCTATCACATTTTGCGTTTCTTAAAAAAACAAAGCACTAACCAGGGGTTGTCGGTTTAAACCCCTTAGGTGCGCGCAAAGCAAATAACCGAGTTTAATTCAGTAACTTACAAGTCTCATTAACTAGATAAAACCGTGCAACAAAAGAAAAACCCTATTGCTTACCATAGCCTCTATCATCTTCTTATCCCAATATCTTACTCCATGGAAAGATGGGGACACTATTTTTATTTTGGGCAGCATTTTTGTTAGATCAGACTAACAGATCATCCGTTAAGCTAAAATTTCAAATTAATACATTATAATGTAAAAATCAATATATTATAATAAAAAAATTATAATAAAAAGCCAGTACATCATAGTACAAATACATTACACTACAAAAACCAACACATTACACTACAAAAACCAATACATCATAGCACATGTCGGAAATTTATGAAAAACTAATACTTTACACTTAAAAAACTAATACATCATGATATAAAGACCAATACATTATAATATCGATCATATGACCTAACGGGTCATCACTCGTTAATCTGACCTAACACAAGTATTTGCCTTTTATTTTTAGTTATTACTTAACTTATACCCCCTTTTCTACTCAATCTTGAAACAAGATCTGACGTTATTCCGATTCGTCTCCGTCTTCTTAATCGGGGGTCGCGTTTTCTTCACAAATGTTTATATTTCCTTAATGAGCGAAGTTTATCTTCTCAATAAATGGTGTTTCCTCTAGTTTTGTATTCGTCCACAAGATTTTGTCGTATTCTTACTTTTTAAATGCAATATACACTGAAACACTTTTGCGAAAATTAGTGATAAACTCGACCAACTTCATTAATAAGAGATTTGTTACAAAATACTTTTTTCTATTTATGAATTTTCATCTACATTAATTTTACTTTTCTATAGATACATTCGATAACTTCTTATTTATCAAATTTAATTGAGTTGACTGAATTTTCATTATTGTCATTTATTGATGAGTGTCTCTATCAATATTAATGAAATTTGACTCTTTTTCTTTTAAGGGGAAAAAAAAAAAAAAGGTAGACAAGTAAATATACTCAATCTAATATATAAAAACGAGAATTTGAACTTTAGACCATCTCCCAAAGTAAACTTATATGTCTTGTTCTACTATTTTATCCCACTTCATATTCCACAACAATACAATCATTAAAATAAATATTTGAAGGAGAAATTCTGAGACCCGATAATTAAACTCAATCAAGTAAAATTTTCTTCGTGTGGTAAATCGCCATACCACTAAAACCCAAATTCTCACGCGTCACATTTAACAGTCAGTCAAAAAAACCAACTTTAAGATCTACTAAGACTTGATGAAATAAATGGCCAATTAGCAGAATTATGATTTTGGATTTGAACTTTAATATTTTAGCGACTTTTATAGTTCAACCACTCATAACTCTACAAGACAATGCGCAATTACCTAAAAACAGATTCTCAATGAATTGCCTTTTGCCTAAGTCATAACCTTTGGAGTTGGGGTAAGATCACTTAACTAAGCTACAGCATTTATGTTCTATTTTGAGAAAAAGATAAGAAAATGAAGATGAATTGACATCATGTTTAATTATACATAAATTGGAAGGCTTATTTCTAATGCTATGTTCCTCATTTCCAATTTTGTTCTTCATAAACTCTCGACCCAAAATTTTCCACCTGCTTTCTTCATAAGTATGTTGAATCAAAAATTTGAAGTAAAAGACCTGCCAACTTGTGGTAAATTACCAAGAAGTACCTAAACTATTCATATATTTATAATTCTTGCACAACATTTAACAATTTGCAATTAAAGACTTTTACTTCCAATTTTTCTTTCTCCAAATATGGGTTTCGCAGGCTTTTCTCCTCCAAAGTGATTACAGGGTGTGCCAAATATTGAATTTTTGTTAACTCTCAAGTTCTACATGTGGTGTGTGTGACTTTTGAGGGTGCACTTTTATAACATATAAATATTATTTGACAATTAGCGGATAGTTAATTATACTAACTAACTGTAATAATTGATTTGATTATCTGATTATATTATCAATTTGTATAATTTGGTAAATAGTTGATGGTTATTAGCTACTTGATTGAGTAAATGACTAATAAGGACATTCAATATTAAAATAAGATTTACGAAAATATATATATAAATTCACGTATTGCTAATTTGCTAATATATTAAATTTAAATTGAGAAAATAAATAAATATACTAGTATAAGCAATAACTTAGTTGTAAATAATTTCTTTTATTTTAATTAATGATAAATATGCCATTATTTATGACTCGAGAATAAACTGTGATTTCAATATAATTATCGATCCGCTCTTCTAAATAAACTCATATATGCAACATTTTCCAAATGAGCATTTTATATCAAAAAAGTTTATTCAAACTCTGTTTATCAAACAAGTCAGATTTGAGAATTTGACCAGCCAATCGTTTAATATGAGTTCAAATTTCTAATTTTATATCAATCAGCTCATTACAAAACACGAGCATAAACAAATGTCATTAGTTAATTATAAATTGAAAAGATGATTTTCTCCCCAAAACTAGACTTAGATATATCGCTTTTTAACCTCCACCCTATATCACTAATTAAAAATACAACTATCAATTCCTGCATTCATTTTGTCGCCTTTTCTTAATCTCTGTATGTCTGATACGGTTTTTTTTTATGAATTTCTCCCCAAGATTTTCTCCACATGCCATTATTTTTTCGTACTATTTTCTCCCCTCTATCTTTTGTCCTCAACTTTTTTTAATTCGTCATTCATTCTTTTGGTAGACAAGATTTACAATTAATTTGCATTAATACTGTGTGTTGTAATTATTTGACACTAATTTTTTGTTTAAATAATTATTTGCACCAATTTTCACTATGTGTTCAGTATTTCTAATTTTTAATTTATATCATAGAATTGGTTGTTGATTATAAAAAACATATATATTAATTGAGTTAAATTGAACCGTCCAGTCTTTTATTGGATTTTCTTGATCGATAAACAAAAATCTTTCATTTTTTTTTGTCAAATTTTAAATTATATCCATTAAATATTTAAGGACGTTCATCGCAGAACAAAAAGGAATCGAACCAAATCCGAATCCAAAAGTGAAGGGTGGAAATCGGGATTCGAAATCAAATAGGGACAAATCCAGATACAAATTAGTGAAAAAGACATCTTTTCGTCAAATGTAATATGGATACTGCCTCTGCTCCCGCCAACTTTGAAAATCACAGATTCCAACTTATCTCACTATATCATATCTAATGTGTTTTCAATGTTTTATTATCTTTATCTCCTCCTCTTTCATCTCTCTTCACCGTGGTTCGTGATGATAGTATGAGAAATAGTTGATTTGAAACTATCTTCACTGTTGTTATTTCTTTTTCTGTAGATATTTTTATTTGAAATAGTTATTTGTTCTTGATATGTCTAATTGCTGCTTGGTTGGTTTTTAGTCTTTAATTCTGTGTTTTTATACTGCAGCTAAATTGATCCTATTGTGAAAGAGTAAAATTATTTAATCTTTTGTTTCTATATAAATAGTGGGTATGAGTGGTTTTTACATACTATTTTTTAATTTATATTATTTGATAAATGGTTCTAATCAATTTGATTACTTATCCCTATATATTTATTATACATACTATTAGAAAATTCTATATTATTTGTTATTTTTTTATTGTATTTTATGAATTAATTTTTGTTTGGTATTTGTTGGAATTTATACGTTATTTGTTGATATTATATATTAACTTATATTTTCGAGAAAAAAATAATTATTTTTATATTAAAAATAACTCAAAACATATATAATAATTTTCTTAATATTATAATAACGTGTTAAAGTTTTCAGCGCATTTTAAAACACTATTCTTTACTCATACTAATTTATTTTTTTAATTATATCTTTATCCTTGTTAAAATATAATATTTAAAAAAATAGTTATCCATATTATTTTCTCCCCATCCTTTTTGACATATAAAATTTGGTTTTGAAATCGATTTATGTGTATGATTGAATTGAATGTTACGAAATAAGATATTGACATATAAACTTTGGTTTTGAGAACGATTGATGTGTATGATTGAATTGAGATGTGAAATGGAGTTTTATAAGCTACCGAAATTATTAATTTTTTAAAAAACCATCCAATCAACTTGAATCATGGTATTTGACAAAATCAACAATTTAAATCCATATTATTAAGCATATTACTTAAAGTAGAAAACTTTATAAAATATTGATTAGAAATATTTACAATTTTTTTCGAAAGATTCTATGGATATTAGTGAAGATTCTATAAAAAAATAAAAAATTAATGTATATATTTCAAACGTACAAATCAAAATTATTCTAAATAAATACTACCCACCACCTAATTGAAAATAAATGATAATAAACCTATAATTTTCCATTTTATCTTAACATAAAACCAAAATAATAAATCCTAAATAAATACCATCCACCGAATTGAATATTTGACTAAATTTTCTATGGTCTATTCCTACATAAAAACAAAATTAACACATATTCTAAAAGATTTATTTCCCTTGCTCCCTCTTATTATTAACAAACACATATGTAAAAGATTTATTTGAATAAAATCCTAACTCAACAACCAAATAAATAAATAGGTAAATAATTGATAAAAAAATTCTAAGATCTTAGGTTTAATATAACCAAATAAATAAATTGGTAAATAATTGATAAAAAAAATTCTAAAATCTTAGGTTTAATATAATAAAACGTTCATCCTAAATAAATATTTATTCTAGATTCATATATATTCCAATAAAAAACAAAACTAGTGCGGTTCTAGAATATCTATTTGAATAGAACAAGTAATCAATTCATAAAAATTGAGGTTGAATATAATAAAATGTTCATCCTAAATAAATAATTAATTGATAAAATAATTAAGGAGTTTAAATATAATAAAAGGTCCATCCTAAATAAACATCATTATGGTTAACAGTACATATTTTTCTTATTGAATCTTGGGATGACTATATTTCATATATGCATAGTATAAATTATGATTTCGTTAAATATAAATTGAAATCGCCGATTGTAAATTAATGATAGTGAAAGGGTTGAAATCATATTGTGATTTATACTTGAAAAATTAAAATCTTATACCAATTATATATATATTTATATATTAAATATTATAATACTAAATAATTGGAAATAATCGAAAGCCTAAACTCATTCACAAGACAATTTGTATAATTGCCAACAATTAAAACATGCAATCCGCTTATATAAATTCCTTACAAAAGAGACAGAAAAGGGAACAACATACAAATTGAACCAAGGCACAATTAATCTGCAAATCATTCATCTTTGGATTTGCAAGAAAGAAGGCCAACCGTATTGCCAACTGCCACATCCTTTAATTCAAGTATCCCTCCATTTTTGCACTTTGAAAGCAGTCTAGCAGCTGCTTCTTTTCTCATCACAATTTTCACTTTTGCCCCACAATTTTCATCATTTTGAAGCAAAGGGGTCGATTCAAAGTTCACACATCCTGATGATGGTTTTAAATCCAGCCCATTTGCATACACAAATTGTCTCACTATTGGTTTTCTTGGACCCAAGGGGAATATAGAATGCAAGAAATCCAGCATTTTTCGTAGTCGGATGAACCAAAATAAATTAAATTGGCGGGTAAATGATGAGGTGATGAGATAAAGAGGTGTGGTGTGAAGAAGCATGAGATTCATGGATCATATATTTATAGGAAGAACATGAGGGGTTTTATAGTGGGCAAGTTTGGACAAAGGCAATTTGATGATCATGGTCATGGATAGTAATCTTTTTTGATGAGAAGCAAACTTTAACTACATGGGATGGTGAAATTCGACTATAGGCTTGTGACTATCTGCCAAACATGGAAACGCGAGGGTGCTTATTTTAGGAAACATTTGAAATAACTTCATTTGAAATAATTTCCAATACAAATTCGCCGATGCAATTTAAATCATAGATAGATATCGAATCGAATCGAATAGTGTGTTTGATGAACTATCCTTAAAACAAATTTATATCCTATTCCACAAGCCCATTTTCCAAGAAATTATGGGTAAACCGGATTATCTTTTGTCTTCAACGAACTGAAAATCACAATTGAATTAGATGTAACAATAATACCATTAGTCTCACAATTAGTGTATGAGTTATAAGATAGGAAAAATCATTTTATGCCCCCATTATCTTTTGTTCCACTAATATACAAGAATCTTTTCGACATTACCCCCTAAAATTTATTTCTGTTGGAATATTCCCTCTAGATTCAGTTGGCGGGGAATTATGGGCCAAATTGCAAGAATCTTATAGTTTTGGGGCAAAGTACAAGAAATTTTATACTTTGAGTAAGTTTAAATAATATAAATACTGAATTTTTGTGTAAAAGTATTCTTTTTTATAAAAAACGTAGAATTTCTATCTCACACATATATTCACCTTATTTGTTAATACTGTTGACACATGACTTATGTGTCAACTTATGGTTCATTCTAATTACATGTGTCATTTTCTCGTATCTTGAAATATGATGTGTCAGCCTGTCATTATTTCTCTTCAATAACTTCATTTTTAGTAATTTTTTCCTTAATATAAAACAACACTTTTTGGTATTATGTATTTTTTTTAAATATATTTTAGGGTTTAGTCTCCCCTCTCTCCCACATCCCTCCATCTCCAAAGCGACGTTATTCTTCTAAATTCCAACATGTTACTTGTTGGAATAGTTACAATAATTCGAGCACAAAACTGGAAAAAGAAATAGAAAAAGAGAAAATAAATAATGTCGAGTCGAGATTTAATCTCTGTCCGCAAGACGAAATAGCCCCGGTAGTGCCCTTCGGTTTTGGCTATTCGTCTCCAAAGATGAAACGACTTTCGTCTCTGGTATTACAGCACCGTAAATACCAGAGCTCCGGCGAACTGGAAGAAAACGAACTGAGCTATGAAATGATATGCTGAATATGAGTATGTATGCTGTTCCAGGTGTTCAGGTGTTTTTATGCGTAAGGAAAGTGAAGGTTGAACTGGAGCTTCTCACCCTTTTATAGGGTTACCACCTGAGAGGTTACAGCACTATTAAAGAAATGCACCCAACCACTCAGCATCATCCAGCATGAACCTGGATAGGTTCAGCGTGCTAATGCAGAAGTCAGCCAGGAGTCTGGTCAAAGAAACGTCTCCATGCATCATTAAGACGCATGACTTGAACGGTCAGGAGTTTTCAGACGTTTGAGAACGT
>BMAC01001696.1:49765-121786 GCA_014905375.1 Phtheirospermum japonicum
GCTATTCGTCTCCAAAGATGAAACGACTTCGTCTCTGGTATTACAGCACCGTAAATACCAGAGCTCCGGCGAACTGGAAGAAAACGAACTGAGCTATGAAATGATATGATGAATATGAGTATGTATGCTGTTCCAGGTGTTCAGGTGTTTTTATGCGTAAGGAAAGTGAAGGTTGAACTGGAGCTTCTCACCCTTTTATAGGGTTACCACCTGGGAGGTTACGGCACTATTAAAGACGTTCTTAAATGCACTCAACCACTCAGCATCATCCAGCATGAACCTGGACAGGTTCAGCGTGCTAATGCAGAAGTCAGCCAGGAGTCTGGTCAAAGAAACGTCTTCATGCATCATTAAGACGCATGACTTGAACGGTCAGGAGTTTTCAGACGTTTGAAAACGTACGTACAGGAGTCAGGTGCGTGAAGGTAACCAGGGTTGAGCCAGAACCCGAACCCCACACGGACCAACTCAATCGGACCAATTGCCCAAGACCCAGGACCCAGGACCGAGGTCCGGGCTCGGATCCGCTCGGCTCCGCCTTCGGCTACGCCGAAGGCGGACTGGCGAACCCAAGTCCAAGAGCCTGCGTGAACTTCATTTACATAAAGCCCACAACACTCTCTGGCCCACTTGATGTACATTAAAGAAATGTAATCATTTTTAAACTCTCTTCCACATTAACTAACATTCAATGTGGGATAACCGATAAAGCATTAAAGCAAACCGTTTAACTTCCAAGCATCATTTCTCACTCACCAATAAATGGATTTGAGAAATTCAAAATGCTACGATTATCTACACGACACGTAGAATAATCCTATACAATTCATTAACATGAATTATTGCTGTACCATTTAATTAGAATTAATCCAATTTACAACATTACTTTCAACATTTTTAAATTTATTATTTTCCTTATTAATCATTCCATGGTGAGCGCTTATTAATTAGATCAATTCATATTAATTTGCCTGTTTATTCTGCATTTTACGCTTCGGTTGAGAAGCAAAAATTAGATCGATTCAGACCTAATTTAATAAATATTTGATCTAAAACATTGAAATATCTGAATTAACATATTCGATCTAAATACTTTTGTTATATCTGAATTTATAGCTTTAAACAAATGCGATAGAGGCTAAATGATTACGATAATTCTTAGAAGATATTTAGAGATGACCTAAGCCAATGCTGTCAATATGCATTATTTATGATAGTTTGGTAGAGCATACAATAAGATGTATAATGGTCAGTATAGACATATTCGTCGAAAACATAATACCATTAGACAATGAGTTGATACAAAAAAAAAAAAATAAAAAAAAATACAACCCAATTGACTGGAGATCCCAAAACCTAGGTTCAAAGGGAGAACTTAGTTGTTAAAAAACTATTAAAACCACTGTGGGAAATATTATTTCCTTGTCCATTGTTTAATAGTGAAATGTGAGGAGAAAGGATAAGTTTGACTTTTAATGATTCTTGCGTCGGTGAGGCAAACAGAGTTGTGTATTCTATTCCGAATGAAGAATCACCTATGTGACAGAGAAGTGAGGCCGACTCAAAGAGAATTGTGTGAGGCTCAATTCTTAACATCTCTCACAGAACCAATCATATGTTCAGGATCATAAATGAACATAATTATGAGAACTGAAATGAGTTAGGAAGAATCTTGTGTGCGGTACATGATCGTTTACATAAACGGTAGAACAGTTCAAAGACATCGCGTTCTACTGGCCAGCTAGTAAGTATATGTACTCATACAAGGGAAGGTTCAAAGTGTAACACCTACCTATCCTATGCAAGGTTCGCCTGTTGGACTTTAATACGATATATTGTCAATTTCCTTCATGTGGGGGATTGTTAGAAAAATAAATCAAAAATGAAGGAAATTTGAGTGAACTTTAGACTCCATTTTCATCATGTCTCATTTGTTTAATGACAAGTTTGAACATGGAATTGTGTTTTATGTTGTGAAATATCAAAATAATATATTTTTTTTGTCCAAAATAATTTTTGGAAGATAACAATATTAAGATTCAAAGTGTGAGTATTGAAAGGAATTTTTATTTTCAAAATGGCTTGTCCCACATAGGAAAAATAAGGAAAAATAGTCTAACTTATAAAGCATTACCTTATTAGTAAGGGATACTCTAATATGCAAGAACTCTCTCCACGTGCATGCGCAAGATGGGTTGGGGTGCAAATTGCTACCCGAACCATGGACTCGTGTGCGAGCACGAATGCTGTAACGAAACCGACTCAATTAGTAAATTCCAAGTTCAGCCATTTTCTGAAATAAATTATTTAATATTTTTATTATCACAAATTATTTTTCAACATCTAAACTGCTGGAACCTTTAAATCTGAAATAACAGAATTCATTTATACTTCCAATTTAAATGTAACTGTTGGAAGTTACATGCAGCATAAACATATACAGAAGTTGAGAGGCTACTCTCCATCCTATAAATACAGGTTTAACTCCACAATATCAATAGACCCAAAATGAGCTTTCTTCTTCTTTTTTCCAGCTGCATTTTTGTGTTATTTTTCAGGATTTTACTTTGCTGGTAAAATTCAGCTATCTACATTTTGTGGGAAACAAACGCTGCTTGATACAAACCTAATTTATTTTAAAAAAATTGTGAATTTGATAAGCCTCGATTTCTTTTTACTTGCTGTTTTTGTTTTGTTTTCCTAGAAGATATTAAATAACACACACATAATGTAAACAAAATCTTAATTGATGGCGACTGTTAAAATAATAATATACAACCAAAGACGAATTGATGTATCTGTATCATCAAACCGATGTATGAAAAGAGATCACATTATGTATATCGATCCATAAAACTATGTATATAACATGACACAAAGTAGATACACATCCTTAAATATAATGTATCCTGAGCACAAACATGATGTAAGCAAATCAACAACACGTAAAAGTCATCAAAAATTTTCACCAAAAATACTTAGAAGATGACCCAAGCACATATGAAGTGCAATCCACAAATTAATCAACATCCATATCTAAAGAATAAGATGCACCCACTACTACATGTTCAATAGATTCATCCACAACCAAAACTCGAGACGACGACTCAATAGCATCATCAAATCAACAACAAAAGAATCACCGACGACGAGATCACCAACTCCAAAATCAATCAGACTGGAATCAAAAACTCCGCAATCAAAAACCTAAAATCAGTAACTCTATGATCTACAACGTTGCAATCAACTTCTACATTAACAAAGACGCACCAATCTTAATAACTCACTGCGTAAGAAATCAAAATGAAAAATAGAAAATAAATTGAAAGAAGAGCTCTGCAAATCGAGTCGAGTCATAGTTGAACCCGAGTAATTTGATTAAATCGAGCCCTCAATTCCCCCTCAGGTCCAGTACCCGTGTGTGTAATGAAAAATATAAAATGAACAAACGATATTGTTTTGTGAGATGGGTACACATTGCCGGGTGTACCATATAATTTGCCCCTGATATCCTGCTCAAACCGCTTTCCCTTAACTTCCTAGAATTCTCGATGAAATCTTGCAGCATAGAATGAAAAAGTAATAAACAGAGAAATATTACCCGTAGTCAGTATTAACTCTTTTTTCTCTCTCTCTCTCTTAAGCTTCATTACACCCGTGATGAATGGGGAATAATGACTTTGCTTTTGAGAGTAGTAGTAGAATTACTTTTAAGTTTGTTATTAATCAGCTTCAATGGATTTGCTGTTTTAGCTCAATCTGCTTTAGGGGAGCAGCCTTTGTCAAAGATTGCAATCGAAAAAGCCACTGCTGCTCCTAGTGATTCAATCTCCATTAAAGCCTCTCCATTGTTATTGGGCTCAACGTATGGACCCGGTTTCGTGTTGATTATTATGTTCTTTATTTCCTCGTAATGACTATAAGCACTCTTGTCAGGTCGGACTAACGGATCATCTGTTAGATTAAAAATTTATATTCATACATCATAGTACAAAAATTAATACATTATATTGAAAAACCAATAAATCATAGTACTAATACATCAGAGTATATAAACTAATACATCATAGTTAATACATTATATTGAAAAACCAATACATCATAGTACTAATACATCAGAGTATATAAACTAATACATCATAGTTAATACATTATATTGAAAAACCAATACATCATAGTACTAATACATCACAGCATATAAACTAATACATCATATCACGGGTCAGATATTTATGAAAAATCAATCATTTCAACTAAAAAATCGATATATTATAGTATAAAAAATAAAAAATTGTAGTGTCGGGTCAAATGGTCTAATGGATTATAATACGTTAATTTAGTGTTTGTCTTTATTATTTGTTTTTAAATTAAGTTTTTTCTTATTTGGCTTTATTCAATTTTCTTAATTGTGATGCTAAGGACCCCCAATTTTAGGGGGCCAAATTATTAAATACACGACACTATGTTATACGAAGTGTACTGTATTCATGATTTTTTTAAGAAGAAAAATATAGGTTCCAAGTCATAAAGAAATTAGTTAGGACTTAAAAAAAATGCTTGAATTGAGACCTACATTTTAACGATTTAAAAATAAACGATTTCCAAAATTAAAATATCTAGGGAGCTCAACCATTGAAGTTCATCCGTTTGAATGTTATACGTGAAAAATCAATACACAATTTATGAAAAATCAATATTTTCAAAAATAATATATCATAATAAAAAAATCAATACATTACAATATCGAGTCAGATGGTTTAACGAGTCATGACGCATCAATCCTAATATTTTTATTGATATAGAATTTTGTTAACTATATCGAACTTTCAAAATTAAGCTTGATCTCACAATAATAAAAAACCCAAAAGAAAATAGGGAAAAAAAGAAGTAAAGTAAAAAAATTAAAATTAAGCAACATATATTTGCAGAACGACTTTCATGATAAATGAAGGGGATTTTTCATTTGAGTTTAAAAAAAATTAAAGATTATTTTAACTTTTTTGCCAAATATATTAAATATTAATTGTTTAGGAAAGTTTTTAACTTGTATATTATTAGAATTAGTTTAGGTTGTAATTATCCTTCTCTTTTCGGAGTTTTAGATTTTTATCTTCTCACCTTATTCACTAGCAATGATGTCTATATAAATATGAGAACTAGCTCTATAACTTGAATACGCTAAGGAATACATCAGAGTTTAGAGTTGAGGGCGATTTATTCGATCTACAACAAATCTAATCTACCCAGACGCCAACATTTGCACTAACATCTTGTTGAACGAATTAACGAATTATTTTCTTGCATGCTTTTGAATTTTTATTAAGGTCAAATTGTGGATATTTTAGTTCTTAACTTTTGAAAGAGTAATGCTGATTTAAAACAATCTTATTCGATATGAGTTGTTCATAATCTTTACTTGTTTATGTTTTAATGTGTAATTGGTGATACACTTTTTTAGTAAAGATATTTTTGCCTTGAGGCAACTTGTACTTAAAAGTTTTAAAACCTTTTATTTTGTTATTTTTATTTTCGCTTCTATTTATTTACATTCTACACAAAATACACTTGATTTGTTTATTTGTTCTAATAGTTTTTTATTGTTATTTATGAATAATTTAGCAAATCAAGGGTTTGCAATTCTATCAATAAATAATTGCATAAATATAAATGCTAGCCAGTTATTTTATAAATTATACTGTATAAGAGAAGCCAGTTATTATATGAATTATACTGTATAAGAGAAGAGGATGACTAAAGCAAATCACACATGAATAGCACCCGACTAGGTTCCATTCTAAAACCGATTGTTGATTGGAGGAGAGGCCTACTAAGCTTATATTAAAGATGTAGGTTCGGTTAAAACCGGCCGGTTAGAAAAACCGGCAAAGCTCCTAACCGAAACCGAATTGGCGGTGAACCGGCTCCAATGTTGGCCGATTTTGGTTACGGTTTGTAACCGCCGGTTTCGGTTCATAACCAGATCTCGACCGTTGATTTCCTCTTTTTTTTTCTTAAAAACCGAAACCCGGTGGTTTGTTTAACTGGCGGCTCATGATTTAAGGTTTTCCGGAACCGAAACCGAACCGGTGGAAACTGATTTACGGTTTTGGTTCTAACCAAAATCGTCAATCAACGGTTAACCAGAACCGTTGACCGGAGCCGGAACGGCGGTTTTCCGGTTAACCGGAACCGGATCAACACCTCTTTATTACGAAGCTGAGGTATAAATAAGGAGAATAAAGCATTGCGTACTTTCGATTTTCACTGTCTATAATCAATGAAAATGAAGCTGCTTTCATTTGGTTAATGAAAACGCAAAATTATTTGAAATGGTAAGTCCTAAATGTATCTATGCAAGTATATTATTGTAACAGTAAACGACTCCACATAATTAATCATTTAATATTTTATTTGTATATTATGAATGGATCTTCTTCTTTCCAAGTCACTGAATGCATAACTAATGTATGCATACAGGTAGGCTTAAAGATGGATTTCAGTGTAAAGTGAATAGATGAAACACTATCCTGTGGTGGTAGGACTCACCTATTTAAAGAATCTTAAAACTCTGCATATTTCTCATCTTCTTTGCATTAATGTCTATTTTCAGCTCATCAAACTTGACCTCAAGCATATATGGTTTACTTGATCCAAGTCAAGTCAATCTGAGTATTTATTGCTCGAGCCCACAACATTTATAATTGATAAGGTTGTATGCAAATAGGACTAGATAGTAAATAGTGACCCAAGTACCATGATCACTAGATATATCTATTTATTCAGAAGTAGTGGTTAGTCTTTTTACTGCAACATCTAAAATTCCTTTAATTTCTCATCAAACTATTTATGGCAAATATTATGTCATCTTCAATTCTCATTTCCATAATAATCTTTTTAGTCCTTGAGTCCACAATTTGTTGCCTAGCTAAAAGTAACGTTACTTTCGATTGTGTTCCGAGGGAGAGGAAAGCTCTCATTAGGTTCAAAGCAAGCCTATCAGACCCAGCCGATAGGCTCTCATCATGGATTACGACCAACAACTGTTGTGCTTGGCAAGGTGTCGAGTGTGACAAAGAAACAGGACATGTTATCGGGCTTCATCTTGGAAACACAGATTCGGAAAACATGTTACAAGGTAACTTGATTGATCCTTCTCTCTTGGAATTAAAGTATCTGAGTTACCTGGACTTGAGTTTGAATGATTTTCAGTATAACTCGATTCCAAAGTTCCTCGGATCAATGAAGCATTTGCAACATCTTAATCTCTCTGGAGCAAGTTTTGGTGGCATTGTTCCTCACCAACTTGGCAATCTCTCAAGCTTGCGCACACTTGATCTTTCATCATATGGAAATCTAATGGTCGATGATTTCATGTGGGCTAGTAGTCTTTCGTCGCTGGAGTATCTTGACATGAGTTCGGTCAACCTCAGCACAACAAAAGATCTAATTAAGGTACTCAGCGTGCTTCCCTTTTTAGTAGAGTTACGCCTGTCTGCTAGTGGACTTGATAACACAAATCTAGCCCATACTTGCGAAAATTTTACACTACTAACTAATGTCCAACATTTGGATCTAAGCTCCAATTCATTTGAAGGAAATTTCCCTTGCTTTCTCCAAAATATGAATTCATTGAGTTATCTCGATCTTTCAAACAATCATTATAACCTTTCCGACCCTTATATTCTAACGTCAAAGAACCTTTCCCATCTCAACCTTGCTTCCAACTCCCTTAACCACACGACGGATTGGGTTTCCGATCTCCTATGGGATAAATGCCACTTGAAATCATTATATCTGATGAATAATCACTTTTACGGGGACATCTCAGGAACCTTTAGAAACTTATCGAGATGCTGGAGTCAAACCCTGGAGAATCTATATTTGACGAGTAATAACATTAATGGTCATTTGCCTGAGGAGCTCGGTGAACTAAAACAGCTAAGAGAGTTAGATGTTGGTTTTAACATGTTGTCTGGTCCGATCCCCTCCTCTCTTGGAAATCTAACCGTTTTGAGAGAGTTGGTTCTCGGTTACAATCAATTTAGTGGTGAAATTCCAATTTCTTTCGGACAACTATCAAGCGTGGAGAAGATTGATGTATCTCATAACTCCTTCAACGGCACACTTTTTGAGGCTCACTTTGCTAACCTCTCAAAGTTATATTACCTTGATGCAGGGTTGAACATGTTGAAACTGAGAATGGTAGATGATTGGGTACCTCCCTTTCAACTACAATCCCTTTGGATGCGATCTGTCAAAATCGAAGGTCAATTTCCACAATGGCTTCAAACTCAGAAAGCACTCATTGATTTGGATTTAAGGAATTGTAGCATTACAGGAATGTTGCCTAAATGGCTTCACTCAATAAATCTATCTCAATTATTCCTAACCAACAACCATATCGAGGGATCGATTCCAAATCTTGCTTCTACCGTGATATTGTTAGACCTTTCGAGTAACATGATAAATCACCTTCCGAGCAACATTGGCCATATCATGCCTCTTCTAGAAAACTTACTCTTGGCCCGGAACTTCATCAACGGTTCAATACCTGATTCATTGTGCCAAATGAAAGGTTTAACAGAGCTAGATGTCTCAATGAATCATTTATCAGGCAATCTCCCAGACTGTAACTTTCCTTCATTGACGGTTTTAAGATTGTCATCTAATCAGCTTTCAGGAGTCATTCCCAACTCCATTGGCGAAGCTTACGGGTTGGAATGGTTGCACCTGAACAACAACAGTCTTACTGGGCAACTCCCTTCCACTTTAAAGAATTGCACAGGTTTATGGGTTCTTGACGTTGGAGACAATCATTTATCCGGAAACCTACCTGAATGGATTGGAACCTACCTGCATGATATGCTAATTCTTAGACTACGGAATAACAAGTTCGATGGCGCCATTCCATCTACGTATTGTCAACCGCCCCGTCTTCGAATAATGGATCTTGCAGACAATAACTTGACGGGAGACATTCCACGTTGCTTTGGCAATCTCTCGGGAATGGTCGTGAATAGACCGGGTTCTGGTAAGTTTTCATCTATTAATAGCTAATGGAGTCTTATAATCATCATCTATACATAACTAAAAATACTTTTTTTATTGTAGAGATATATGTTGGATGGTTCAACGAGAGACTGAATGAAATGATGAAAGGGGTGATGCGAGAGTACACCACAACATCGAAATACATAGCCATTTTGGATATTTCGAGTAATCGCCTTGTTGGAGAAATCCCACTAGAGCTGACTAAACTCGCTGGCTTGAATGGCCTCAACTTGTCGCATAATCATCTCATAGGAAAAATTCCAGGAAAGATTGGAGATATGAAGTCATTGGAATCACTTGATCTGTCCAACAACAATTTGTCCGGAATAATTCCAACCAGTTTGTCGGATTTGACTTTTCTAAGTCATTTGAACCTGTCGAACAACAATTTGTCGGGGCAGATCCCGACAGGGCCTCAACTACAGAATTTTATTGACCAGACAATTTATGAGGGCAACCTTGGACTCTGTGGAGCGCCATTGCTGAAGAAATGTCACATTAATGAAACAAATCCGAAAGTTGAAAAAGATGGTGGAAATGTAGCTCATAAGTTTTACCTCTTTGTATTTATATTTAGTGGTTTTGTCACTGGATTATGTGGGTACTTTGGAGTTTTGGTGTTCAAAAGGAGCTGGAGACTAGCTTTGTTCCGGTATATGGATGTTGTTATAGGCAGAATGTTGGGACGGTACTAAGCTGTTAAGAATTTACAGAGTTTCTAGGTGAGTTAACTTGCATCTTACTGTCAAGAGCAAAACTTGAATTTTCTGTAATATACATAAAGTCTCGGCTTTTTGAAAGAAAGAAAAAGCTGTAATAAATTTACACCTTTTAAAAATCATTAGTAAGGAGAATTTAAAAGCTTATTCTCAACCTCTACCAAACTTATTTAAATGGCACCTTCCTGGGCTAAGTTATCTTTTAAAAGCCTTTATTTTTCCCCCCATAGAAGCTGAGGTATTAAGGAGAATTTAAAAAAAAAAGCATAAATCCAAATATAAATTCATTCACACAAGGCATGTATATACTAATAGGTTAACTTGACCTGATGCAATTTAGTTGTTCACATTTGATTTAGTTATTCCTGTTTCATCTTTCTCTTTGTACCTATTGCATGCTAAACACAATTTTATCCAACAATTTGTGCTAAAACCATTTCAGTATAAAATCACACCTACAGTGTATACTCCATGTAAGATGAGTACCATACTCATATGAAAGCTCGTTAACTGAGACTCGTTAAAATAAATGAACCACCAATTGTTAGTTGGCGAGTTAACCCACTCTGAACCTAATATTGAATTGTTTAGTATACCAATTTATTTGAATAACCTTATAGTTTTAGTATATATGTAATGTGTTTTAGCAATATATAATTTTAAATACACATTTTTTTTTTTTTTTACAAAGTGGGGTTAGCTCAGTGGTTAGAGTATTCACTACCGGAATTTTAGGTTCAGAGTTCGAGAGTTCGAGTCACCTGTACATTTCAATAAATTAAATTCGAAATAGGCTAGTTTCGATCGCAATCCTTATGCTTGACAAACCTCGTGAACCATCAATATTTTTTCATATATCAAGCTCAAAATCAACTCGGTTCAATTGTATTCCTACTTAAAAATTATGTCCATACGTATAGCTACCCAAAGTAAGCATCAACATCACTATCTATAATTGTTAGTTTCTTATCAGATTTCAGATTCACTTGAGCTAAAATCGTTCCATGGGATTTTTTTTTTTCTTTTTCTTTCAAGGAAAGGAAAGAGAGTTCTTTTAGTCAGATGTTTGAGGGGGTAGTCTTGTCTTTTTGATAGTGCCAAAGTGGTATTCTGAAAGGGGAAAAAAAGGGGCGGGGCGGGGATGACAGGATTATAAAAAGTGAGCTAGGGGTGCCAGTCGTGTCGTGTTTCGTGTTCGCGGGTCGTGTTGAGACACAGGTATAACACGGTTGACACGAACACGAATAATTATTCGTGTCAAAATACACGACACGAACACGAACCTGTTTATTACACGTGTAACCCGATACGACACGAAAAACCTATATAAGAAAAAAAATCCAATAGCTACTTGATAAGAAAATATTAAAAAAAAGAAGAAAAAGATAACATGAAAATAACACGATCATTGTCTTCTTTTGTTCGAAAGCAGTTCGAGCACCAAATTAAATTACACACCGAACTAGAAATCAAAATTAATCCTTCATGTGAAAGTCGGGCCATAAATTACAAATCAAACTAGAAAATCAAATGGTTTAAATAGGTCAAATGAGAAATTTGAGATATATTAAAAATTTACAAGAGATAGTTTATTAAATTACTATTATACCATTAAATTTATATGTGTTAAATAGATTAATCGGGTTGACACGCGGGTCAATGTAGTGTTTGGATATGTTCTGTAATTTTTTTATGTGTTTTTCTGTTTAATTTTCTGAGTATTTGGGGCTTGTAGTTAGGAGATGCTTGAGGGGAAAGTTAGAGGAGAAGAAAGGACGAGGAGAGAGAAATAGATGCTAGAATTATGATTGTAAAACTTGATTCCTTACAGTACTGTTCCCTACATAATAATATTTAATATTGTGTTATAAGGACCACGTAATTAAATCTACTAAAATAGTAGCCACATTATGGGCTTAACAAAAGGCTTTAAATTAATTGTTATGTTCTTTTCTTTTGGCCCAGCAGCAAGGTCTTCGGTCCGGCCCAATCCCAAGGAGTTTAATTCCTTGTAGCTCCAGACTCGCTCCTTCATTTCCATCCAAACCCGCTCCGTCTCTCTTTTCAGTTATAGAATTTGGACCGATTAGCCCCAATTCTCCCCCTTTCCGTCCAATCTGCTCGAAATTAGGGTTCGTCTTGCCTTCTTCTTCCACATTTCTTGCTTGCAACCCTAGCCTCATGACAATACTCCTCCGATCGAGAGATCCTTGACCCCAAGGATCAAAAGTAGAAAACTTTTTTTTGAATAAACTTAAGATCCTCCCAAGTAGCTTCTTGTGGAGTCGAGTTGGTCCATTGGGTCAGAATCTGAGGTATCGGAGCCCCTCGTCGGTCAACGGTCCTCGTGTCCAACACCTCAGCAGGTGCGATGGTGAAGTCTCCATCGGAAGTGGTGAGTGGCAGGTCCATGGTGGCTGCATGTCGGGGTCAAAGCTTCAATTTGAGGAGAGAGACATGGAACACCGGGTGTATGCATGAGCTTTCTGGCAAATTGAGACGGTATGCCACCTTTCCCACTTTCTCTAGAATGGTGTAAGGGCCGTAGTATTTAGAAGACAATTTTAGGTTTTTTCTCAATGAAATTGAATTCTGTCTAAAAGGCTGTAGTTTTAGAAAAACTTGGTCCCCGACCTCAAAATTGCGCTCATGTCTGTTTTTATCTGCATTCATCTTCATCCTTTGCTGGGCTTGTAATAGATTCTCCTTAATAACCCTTTTAGCCTCGTCCCTTTGAAGTATGACCCGCCTTGCTTCATCACTTTGAGTCCCTAAGTACTGCCCCACTGTAGCAAGTGGTGGTGCATAGCCATATAGCTCCTAAAATGGAGTTGTTTTCAAGCTACCGTGGTAATTAGTATTATACCAAAACTCAACCAATGTTAACCACCTCACCCAACCCTTAGGGTTGTGATGTACCATGCACCTCAAATGATTTTCTAAGCACTGGTTGACCCTTTCTGTTTGACCATCTGTCTGAGGGTGGTAGGCAGTGGACATATTTAGTTGCACCCCCATTAATCTAAATAACTCCTTCCAGAATAGGCTAGTGAAAACCTTTTCTCTATCAGAGACAATGTGCAGGGGTAATCCATGCAGTTTATAGATGTTGTCCAAGAAGTGAGTGGCAACTGTTGAGGCAGTGAAGGGGTGTGATAGGGCTAGGAAGTGAGCATACTTGGTAAGTCTGTCAACCACCACCAAAATAACATTCTTTCCCTGTGATTTGGGCAACCCCTCAATGAAATTAATTGAAATATGGCTCCAAGCCTGCTCTGGTATAGCCAGGGGTTGCAATAAGCCTGGGTAAGCCCCTGTGTCATACTTGTTCCTTTGACATACTTCACACTCCTTTACCCATTGAATGACATCAGCTTTCATCTTAGGCCAATAGAAATTTTTCTTGACCCTCATGTATGTGCCTTGTATGCCTGAGTGAACTCCATATGCTGAATTGTGCATGGCTGTTAATATCATCTCTCTCAACTTGTCCCCTTTTCCAACACAGAGCCTGCCCTTGTACCTGATAAGATCCCCAACAATAGCAAAGTCTGGGTGGGCAGCAGGATCAATAGTGTTGGCTGTTAAGATGTTCTGGAATGTGTTATCATTGGTGTAGCTCTGAGCCACCTCTTTCATCCAATTAGGGGTAACTGTAGTGATTGCTGAACAGTCCCTATCCTCTGTTCCTCTTCTGGATAAGGCATCAGCTGCCCTATTCTCCTGCCCTTTCTTATACTGGATCTCATAGTCTAACCCCAGAAGCTTAGTGATCCATTTTTTTTGGACAAGAGTCATTACCTTTTGATCCAACAAATATTTAAGGGCCTGCTGATCAGTCTTGATCACAAACTTGTGCCCTTGCAGGTAATGTTTCCACCTTTGTACTGCCATTAGTACTGCTAGAAATTCTCTCTCATAGACTGAGAGAGCCTGGTTCCTGGGGCATAACATTTTACTCATGTATGCCAGGGGCCTTCCTTCTTGCATTAACACTGCTCCTACCCCCTTTCCACTAGCATCAGTTTCCAGCACAAATGGTTTAGAAAAATCTGGTAATGTTAACACTGGTGCTGTGACCATGGCATTTTTGAGTGTGTCAAATGCTGCCTGAGCTTCACTGTCCTAATTGAACTTTCCTTTCTTTAAGAGATTAGTTAGTGGCCTGCAGATGACCCCATATCCTTTAATGAACTTCATGTAGTAACCAGTTAACCCCAGAAATCCTCTCAGTTGCTTTGTGTTTGTAGGTATTGGCTAAGAAACCATGCTAGTGATCTTTTTTGGATCAGTAGACACCCCTGAATATGATATGATGTGCCCCAGATACTCAACCTCCTGCCTTCCAAAATTGCACTTGCTGCCTTTGGCATATAGCTGATTGTTTCTCAGTATCAGCAGAACCTCTTCCAAATGCCCCATATGTTGTTCCCATGTCCCACTATACACCAGTATGTCATCAAAAAACACAATCAATAACTGATTTGATTATCTGATTATATTATCAATTTGTATAGTGTATTTGGTAAATAGTTGATGGTTATTAGCTACTTGATTGAGTAAAATGACTAATGAGGATATTCCATATTAAAATAAAATCTACGAAAAAATATATATAAATTCACGTATTGCTAATTTGGCTAATATATTTAAATTGAAAAAATAAATAAATATACTAGTATAAGCAATAACTTAGTTGTAAATAATTTCTTTTATTTTAATTAGTGATAAATATGCCATTATTTATGACTTGAGAATAAACTATAATTTCAATATAATTATTGGTCCGCTCTTCTAAATAAACTCATATATGCAACATTTTCCAAATGAGCGTTTTAATCTAAATGCGTACAATAAAATAACAACTCGGATTAAGTTATTTTATATCAAAAAAGTTTATTCAAACTCTGTTTATCAAACAAGTTGATTAGAGAATTTGACCAGCCAATCTTTTAATATGAGTTCACATCTCTAATTTTATATCAATCAGCTCATTACCAAACACGAGCATAAACAAATGTCATTAGTTATTTATAAATTGAAAAGATGATTTCCCCCCCCCCCCCCCCCCCAAACTAGACTAGATATATCATTATAGCTTTTGTTATTAACCCTCCACCCTAGATTACTGATTAAAATTAAATCTATGAATTCCTGTATTTACGTGGTTCTCCGTCGTATTTTCTTTATTTCTGTGTTTGATACATTTTTTTTATGAATTACTTTCCCCAAGATTTTCTCCACATGATATCCATTATTTTTTTCTTACTATTTTCTCCTCCCTATCTCTTATTTGTCCTCAACTGTTTTTAATTCGTTTATCGTTCTTTTATTAGACAAGGCTTATAAAAATTGATATCTCTTATTTGTCCTCAACTGTTTTAATTCGTTTATCGTTCTTTTAGACAAGGCTTATAAAAATTGACAATTAATTTGCATTAATACTGTGTATTTAAGTAATTATTTGACATCAATTTTTTATTTAAATAATTATTTGCACCAATTTTTCTAATTTATACCATCAAAGTCTGATTAAGAAAAAAAGTTAATTTTCACTATGTGTTTAGTGTTTCTACTTTTTTAATTTATATCAAAACATATACACAACATTTGAATTAAATTGAACCCATACAATCTTTTATTGGATTTTCATTGGGCAAATGTAATAGGCAAAGACTTGGGTAAGTCCAGACTAACGGGTCCTCCCATTAGGCTAACCCGACCCAATGACATTATTGTAATTTTATCAAGTATATCAATATGCCAAGCCAAAAAGTTGCAAACATTCAGCCTTTTTTCTCCTCCCATTTTTTTCGCCTTTCCCCGAAACCCTAATGTCGATTTTCTCCTCGCTGTCTTTCTTCATTCATTATTGCCATACGAGTTTACCGGCGACCTTCTCCATTGAACCGTCGTTCATGTTTCAGTTTTCTCGCCAGAGCACCGACAAATTTGTCCGTTCAAGTTCGTGTTTCTTTCTCAAATTTTCACTGAGCACCGTGCTTTGTTCATTCTCAATAGCTTTATCAAAGGTGAATTTCTTTCTATTTTAAGTTTTCAGTTTTGAAATTAGTATTTTCTGCATTTTAGGGCTTGAATTTGTCGCAATTATTTTGAATTAGGGTTTCAGACGGATTTTGTTACATAATTTCATATCTGATGTTTTTGTTGTCTGAATGGGTTTCGTGAATTGAAGGTTTTAAATAATGCTTTCCTATATGATATGTGGTGATATGATTGACACAAGTGTATAAATATTTGAATGGTGATATATGTTATGTTTTGCATTGTTTCTCTTAATGCTAATGAAATTTATATGATTATATTTTATATTTCTTGTTTCTTATGTTGAATATTGGTGTTTTACAGTCCGCTGACGACAATGCGTACTAAAGAGCAAGCTAAGAAAAGTCGACAAGAGCCGGTACAGGAGAACAAAGATCCTGGAAAGAAGAAGAATGTTCCTCAGAAGGAGAAGAAAGTCCAAATGAAGAAGAAGGAAGCTGGAGGCCCTATTATGGAGAACAAAGCAGCGGACCCTATTATGGAGAAAGAAGATCAAGCTTAGATTACGGAGAACGAATCTTCAGTCTCGACTAAGTTCAAGAAAGCTGTTGGAACAAAGAGGAAGCAAAGGTCGAGGAAGGAGAAGGAAGCTGCAAGCCCGGTTTTGGAGAAGGAAGTTGCAGGCCTGGTTTTGGAGAAGGAAGCTCCAGCTTCGGTTTTTGAGAAGGAAGTTGCAGGCTCGGTTTTGGAGGAGGAAGCTCTAGCTTCAGTTTCAGAGAATGAAGAAAAGAAAGCTTCTGTAAAGAAGAGGAAGAAAGAAGAAAATAAAGCTCCACAAAAGAAGAAACGAATGTGAGTTTTAATCGGTAAGCCTTTTTTACAAGGTTATAATAATTCTTTTTTCATATATTTGTTTTATATGTATTAAATGAATGAATGAGTTAATAAATGAATGAATGGGATTCATCTTTTGGTAATCCAAAAAGGTACTCTCTTCCATTAAGTCAAATGAGAGGTTCTCCTTCAAGAAACCAGGAAAGAATCCTACGGGATTAATACTAGCTTATGCATCGTCTCACATAGTGAGTCTGGTTAACAAATGGACGATCTGATCATATGAATTTTTGCATGTTACAATTGATATGGTTCTTGAAGTATTGTGTTTATGGTCTTTGAAGTATTGTGTTTACTACTATGCAGTATTGGTTTATGGTCTTTGAAGTATATTGTTTTCTACTATGAAGTATTGGTTTATGGTCTATTTTGAAGTATTGTTTTTCTTATATCTTCTTACTTTTGCAGGCGACATGATCCTGAATTTGTCATCCATTGTAAACCTACTGGCATTTGTGAAGTTATTTCGGGTTTGACTCCTGCACAAATGAAAGCCGTTGAAGACATTGGGTTTGGGGGGATGCTGAGCATTGCAGGGATTGATGTCACTAAAACAGGACTTATACAGTGGCTCGTTCATAGATTTAATGGATGTAGTCAGATGCTAAATCTTGACGAGAAAAATAGTTTTGTAGTCACATCTGATGATATATATGACGTGTTTATGTTGCCTAAAGGAGGTTTGGATGTTGTTAGGAATGATGTGAAGAAATGTATGCCCGATAGTACAGGGTTATTGGTTCAGTGGGAAGAGAAGTATGGTGTTACCAACAATGTGAATCTGAAGTATTTGAAAGATGTGATTCAGGGAAAGTTTGGAGATGTGGGGTGTGCTGACTTTCAAAGGCTGTTTATCCTTTATAGCATTTCTTCTTTTTTGGCCCCAATCTCAGGTCGAAGGGTGGATTGGGGTATTCTCCAGTTTATTAGGGATGTTGAAATGATTTCTTCATACAACTGGTGTTCATATATTCTCGATCGTCTTTGCAAAGGGGTTGATACCTTCCGCAAGCACCCGCAATCAAAGAATGTCAGTGGTTGTGTACTCGTGCTCCAGATTCTTTACTTTCACATGCTTAAATGGAAGGGACGTGCTGAATCATCCTCATTATCGTTGATTCAGCGTTGGACGACAGAGAAGTTTAATCAAAGAATGCGTGAAGAGCTTTCTGCTGGAGGTTGGGGGCAGGGTGAAAGGATTCTAAGCATGTATCCAATTTTATCAAAGACACTGACGAATAGTGAAAGAGTTGGGATAGCGGAAAAGAGATGTCAAGGAGTGGTTGATGGGTGTGAAAAAGAGGGGCTTGATAAACCAACAAGATTTATCAAATTTGAGTTTCCAAGTGATGAAATGGACGATGAGGAAATTCAGAGAATAGCACAAGATGTAAGTTCTTTTAATTATTAATTTTTGTACTTCAATTTTTTTAATATATTGCAGATAAATTTTGTGTTTAACTATACTGTCTGCCTTGTAGGAAACTCATAAAACAATTCTCTTTCTGAAGAGAGACATGAGTATTGTCAGCCATGTTCATCGGAAACAATTGTTGAAGTTGACACAGAATACTCAAGAGAAGAATTGTTCAGGCTCTGTCCCCGATATTTCTGAAAGTCAAAAGTTTTGGTCAAACGAACAGTGCAACAAATATTTGATCAAATTGTGGCAAATCATATTCGGATGCAAAAACTGACAAGTATGCCTATGCCTAGATTTGAGCTATTAACGCATGAAGATAATCTTGTTGTCGATGTTGATACAAATGCAGCGGTTGCAGAAATGTTGAGAAGTGATCAAGAAGCAGCTGACATTCCAGGTGAAGTCTTTTCTAACAACATTCTTTTTACAAGTATTGGTTTATGGTCTTTGAAGTATTGTGTTTTATATTATGAAGTATTGGTTTATGATCTTTTTTGAAGTATTGTTTTTCCTACTATGCAGTATTGTGTTTATGGTCTCTGAAGTATTGTGTTTTTGATGATGTTTCTTAATCAGATGATTGTTGGCATATAAAAGAAGACAGTGACTTTCATTGCTTATTTATGAGGAAGAACAACAAGTTTTTTACCAACATGAGTAGGAAGGAAAAAGATGTTGTTGACTACTGCTTTTCTCCGCAAAACATACATCTGAAAAAGTAAGTAAGCAATATTTTTGGGTGATTAAACAAATAACTCAAAATGTGATGTTTTTCTTAAATTTTCATTTCTATTAATTATTTTTACATGCCAGGAGCAAATGATTTTGCACATCGCGGTGAATACTTCATTTCTGTTAAATCTATAGCAACCTTAAATGATGGTCGATTTGTGAGCACTGCTATAATTGACGCATGGGCATTGATTCTGAATAAAAATGGAGTAAAGAACTGCGAAAAATGTTTCTACATGCACACTCAACATTCAGTAAGTTTTTATTAAGTAGCATTGTATTCTGTAAGTCTATATGCATGTATTTTTTTTAATTTTTTTTATTTTGTAATTAGTTGTATCTAGAAAAGGTGGCCAGTGGCGTTCAGGGAGACGTAGATTATGCTAAAAAAGTGAGGGGTTGTTGGGAATATTGGATGACCATAATGGGTGAATCAACAGATTTGAGTTCAAATGATTTTGTAAGTAAAAATTATGGATTTTCATTTTGTTTTTCTGAACTTATTTTTTATTTATGATTTGCATATTTTTGTACATATTTTTGTTATCATTTTTTGTATCACGTTGCGTGTGATTCGCTTGCTTTTAGGTGTTTTAGGAGTCGAGTTGGCCGTTTTTCGTTATTTCTAGGTTTTCTTAGCTTTTGTACGTTTTTTTATTAGTTTTCGTAGTTTTTCACCCTTTCATTTTTCTCTTGGCCATAGGACGCCCAAGCGGGGCCCGCGCTCATTTGGGATCGTTGATACTCGACTCGGGAATGGACGGACAAGCAAGGAAGCGCAACGGACGAGGCTCGATAAACCGGCGGACGTGAAAAGAACGAGAAATCGAGCCGGTTGCAGAAATTCAGTCGACCGACTGGAAGTGCAGTCGATCGACTGCAATTCTAGTCGATCGACTGATATCCCAGGATCGATTGCATTCCAGGGAGTTTTGGCATTTTTGACGACGCAGTCGATCGACTGCCTACTTGGCCGATCGACTGCGGTCGATCGACTGGAGCCCCCCAAGATCGACCGGATTCCAGAGACTTGGGTCATTTTGAAATCGCAGTCGATCGACTGCCGACATGGCCAATCGACTGACATGGTCGATCGACTGAAAAGCAGAAATTTTGATGAAATAAGTAATCAGACGTCTTTTCAAATTGGAAAAACTTGCAACTGAGGGTCTTTTCTCTCCCAGGAAGCTCCTTCAACCAAAAAACAATCCCTTTTCACATTTGGCTCAATTTTAATTCTCATAAACTCTAGTAATTAGAAATAGATTAGTTAATCTTTAGATCTTTGTTAGTTAATTGTTCAAGCTTTGGTTTAGATTTCTTTTGTGAAGAACCCTTCAAACTTTCAAGCTTTCTCCTTCAAGCCTTTGTGTGATCATACATTTGGTAAACTCTTTCCATTAATATAGTTTTATTTCCATGTTATTTCTCTTGATCTTGTGTTGAAGTTTGATCTTAGTTTAGTTGTTGTTTTGATCATTAAAATTCTTATTTTCATTTTATAGCTTTCTAGCTTTTGAACTTATGCTTTTAAGTTGTTTAGTTGTTAGATCAATTTCTTAAGTTTGTAGAAGTTTTATAAGATCTTCCTTTTTAAACCTTTAATTATTGCTAAGTTAATTTTGTTGACTTTTTCAAATAAGCTTGACTTTAATTTTTCTTCCATTTTTCTTAATTTCAAATTATAAAGTTTTATTAGTTAATTAGGTTAGATTGATCGTTTTTAAATAAGCTTGAATTTTCTTTTCATTTCCAATGTTTTTTTTAAATCTTGTATTTCAATTTAAATCTTAGTCATAAAACTAAAAACCGAACAATGACTACTGCTTTCTTAGTTTAAATTAGTTTAATTCCAACCGACGATAAGAGCAATTAAGAAACCGATAGCCGATAACATCCATCCTCGAGAGACACGACTCGGGAAGAACTCGCCGCCCTACAACTGGCTCCGTACTCTTGCGGAGACGGATTCCGAAATTAAAGTGTCGAGAATTCGTCACTTGATCCTCCGGGGCTATTGCCACTTGATAATAACCAGACAGGCCATCCAAGAAACCGTAAAACTCGTGCCCGGCTAGCTTGTCCAGAAGTTGGTCGATAAAAGGCAACGGGAAGTGGTCCTTCCTCGTTGTAGCATTCAGCTTCCTATAATCGATGCGCATTCGCCATCCCGTGGTCAGTCTGGTTGGAATGACTTCGCCTCTCTCGTTTTCAATTATGGTAATGCCGCCCTTTTTGGGTACTACATGGATCGGGCTTACCCACTTACTATCAGAGACGACGTAGATGATTCCTTCCTCTTTCAATTTAAGAATTTCCTTCTTGACCACTTCATACAGTGTTGGCGTCAATCTCCGCTGGCCGTCTCGGATTGGCCTTGCGTCGGGTTCCAACTCAATTCTATGCATGCACGTAATGGGGCTTATTCCCTTGATGTCGTTGATGCTCCATCCTATAGCTTCTTTGTGCGAGATTAGTACTTCAGTCAGTCATCTTTCCTCATGTTCCGAACAATGCAGAGTAAATTATGACGGGTTTTATTTCGTTGGGCTCGAGAAAAACGTACTTCAAGTGATCCGGTAATGGTTTAAGCTCTGTCTTCGGCCCGAGCATAGGTGCATTAGCTATTTCACATAGCTCTTCATCAAATTCCTCAAACTCCTCATGGTCCTCAGTGATCTCGTTCAAGTCTATATCGAACATTTCTGCCACCCGGCTAAAAAATTCGGAGTCGTCCTCGACGCTCGACTCATCTAGCACAGTTATCCCCTTGAGTTCATGTATGCAAGATTCAATTGGGTCAACGAAAGAGAAATCCTCCTGCATCATTGGCGAGGGGGTGTTGTTGATGTCTTTGATTGAGAATGTGACTGTCTCCCCCAGAACGGATAAGGTCATTCTTCCTTTGTGTACATCGATCAGTGTGTGGGAGGTAGACATGAATGGTCGTCCGAGCAAAATCGTATGCTCCGTGCCCTCTTTCGTTACTTCTCCAACATCAAGTATAACGAAATCAACCGGGATTACCAACTCACTAACTTGGACCAAAACGTCTTCGACAACACCAAGAGGTTGCCTGATGGAACGGTCCGCAAACTGTAATCGCATTGTCGTTGGCCGCATTGCCATGAGGTTAAATTCCTTGAATAGCGAGTAGCCAGGATTTTGCTTTATCCTTCATGCAGCTGGGGAAACACACCATGTGTAAGTCTTCGTGGTGAAGTCCCGGAGATGGGATCCTACTGACCTCGGCATAAAATTCCTTGAGGAACGACAGTGGATCCTCGTTGGCAAGGCCATGGAATGTCGGAAGATTGTTGATGATATGAGGTTTCAACTCAAAGTCTCTTGCAGTCCTGCCCAACACGATGGCAGAACTGTATGGGCCCACCTGAGGAGTCGTATACTCTCTCTGTCTCGGTTCACGCTCCTCTCGCTGGTATCTCCTCTGGTTATTCATCCTTGCGTATTCGTGTCTCTCGTCGTACACGTCATTTGCAATCCAGTCATTCACTCGCTCATCACCAACGTATGCTCTGTCGGAATAATCGTCCTGAAATTGGTAGTTACGGTTCCTATTCCTTCCTCGTTCATTCTAATCGATGAAATTCCGCTGAATATTGTCCCAATATTCTTGAGGTTGAACTGGTCCGTTGGGCCGAATTGGTTCGCTCCCGTACCCATTCCTCTGTATAGGTGGGTTCCTTTGGTTATTTTCCTCGTTGTTGGCAGGGAGGTCCAGTCGCAGCATTGTCTCAGGAGTCGGGTCACAGACGAAATCGGTTGAGTTGGATGATTCACTTGTGGGTGAATGCGGTGGACGCGATTGATTCGGGGCGATGAATATTATCGATGAATGGCGTAAGTCCAAGTCGAAGAGATATGCGACCTTGCATCAACTCAGCAATAAATCAAACGCATCGACTAGTGAAAGTATTTATACAATTAAACGGCTAAAACAAAATATACAAGAAACAAACGTGTTTTGGAAACCTTTACTGTGTTCCCCGGCAACGGCGCCAAAATTTTGATCCAAGCTTTTGTGTCGCCTACTTATAAATATTGTCAGAATTTAAAAGCTTGCCCGCAAGAGAACGGGGTCACGTGTAGGGCGACAAAGTTAACTCGAGTCGTTTCACGAGGAACACGTAATCGGAATCGTGAACAGTTTGTTTGATTCAAATAACACATACAAATGGGGGGGGGGGGTTGATTGATTTTATTACCTAGGAACTTAAAATGCATGAACTATTTATTCTAATTCAGCGAATTGAACTTATGAACTAGAGGAATTAATCTAGAGAAAACTCAAACAAGATTAACTAGCGAAAACGAAATGCAGTTATCTAGAACGCAATGGAAACGAGATGAATTAATCCAACAATAATAATTAAGCATTAATTAAACTAAGATTACGAGTTTCAATTCCAAAAGTAAACTGGGGTTCTAAACATGAAATCACTTAAAAACAATTGTTGAAAAGCATCCAATTAATGGCATAAACTAAACTACGAAAACGAATTAAATAGTTCAGAGTACTTATTGCGATAGAAAAACGCAGTAAATTCTCCAGCTAGCCCGGAGAAATAGTATAGACCTCGCCCGAAAACCGAGTCACGAACTAAGAATTGGAACTTGAATCTTTGTGATCCTCCAATCTTCGATCTTGATCGACTGTTATGTTGTGGAATGTTTTGGTGTTGTTCTCGAGCCGAGAGAGTGATGTATTCAGAGTGTGGAAGAGTGGTATTGCCATATGGGACGGATTGGGAGGGCTTTTATAATTTTTCCCTTGGCTTGGAGCATAAGAAACCCTAATTTCCCGAATCTGGGCCGTCGCGTCGACGGCGCGTCGACGGAGCATCGACCGACGCGTGCTAGGTGTGCGGGCCGGTGCTGCCTGAGTGTGCGCGCTGGCTCGGCAGTTGCGTCGACGGAGCGTCGACTGACGCACTTTCCATCGACGCTTCAGAGGGTTGCGTCGACCAATTGCGTCGACTGACGCACTTTCAATCGACGCGTCAGAAGGTTTTTTGGCAGGGCGTCGGTAGTGCGTCGACTGACGCGCGTCATGGCTCGCGTCGACGGTCACGTCAGTCGACGCGACTGACAGCTTGTCTCCAAATTTCCGATCTTTTGCTACTCGATTCATCGGAAAGCTCGTTCTCTATTTCTTGATCATCAAATTCATCTAATTACGCACCGAACTCTCCCGGTTACTTAGCTTTAAAAGTGAAAAACCACAAATAATCACTTATTCGCATCAATCTTGGTCAAAAAGCGGTAAAATAAGCTGAGAGAACAAATATACGAATTAAAGCTTAAACTACCCAATTTATACCAAAAATAATAATCAAAATAAGCTAAAATCGTACTAAAAATAAGGACAAATACGCACTAATCAGTATCCACACGTGTAATGGGATTTGACCAATAACAAGATACGATCGATCGATGAACTCTTTCGATTGGAAACGCGAAACGATGAAGCATCGTGATTTTGCTGAGGGGGCGAGGGGTGCATCTCGGCGTCATGGAACCACGGGGGTCGGGCGTCGATTGTTTAGTACGCGTTTTCTATTTTTTTTCCGATCTTAAATAAAAAAAAAACTCGAAAAAATAGTAAAAAATAGAAACGAATCCCGTCGTTTCACGACCGGGGCGGGGAGGGGTGCGCCTCGGCGTCGTGGAACCATGGGGGTCGGGCGTCGATCGTTTAGCATGCGTTTTCTATTTTTTTTCGATTTTAGATGAAAAATGAAAAAAAACTCGAAAAAATAGTAAAAAAATATAAACGAACCCCAAGAAATTACGACCGTGGCGGGGAGGGGTGTACTTCGGCGCCTCGAAAACAAATCCTATTTTTTATTATTTTTTCTATTTTTTTCCAAATTTTTTTAAATTCCAAAATTTCCGATGGAACTTCTAATCCCTCGTTTTTAAATCGAGGGATTAGGCATTCCCTCGAAAATTTTAAAATTAAAAAGATTCGTAAAAAAAAAAGAAAAGAAAAATCATAAAAACGAAACTGATCCTATCATCTTAGGCACTTGAGGTGGTTTTGACCCAATTTCGATCGAAAAGTACCAACGAACACGTGCGTATCCACACTTGTCGTGGGATTCAACCAACAACAAGATACGATCGATCGATGAACTCCTTCGATTGGAAACGCGAAGCGATGAAGCGTTGTGATTTTGCCGAGGGGGCGAGGGGTGAGTCTCGGCGTCGTGGAATCACGGGGGTTGGGCGTCGATCGTTTAGTACGCGTTTTCTATTTTTTTTTCCGATTTTAAATAAAAAAATGGAAAAAACTCGAAAAAACAGAAAAACTAGTAAATAATAGAAACGAATCCCATCATTTCACGACCGGGGTGAGGAGGGGTGCGCTTCGGCGTCGTGGAATCACGGGGGTCGGGCGTCGATCGTTTAGCAAGCGTTTTCTAATTTTTTTTGATTTTAGATGAAAAATGAAGAAAAACTCGAAAAAATAGAAAAAATAGTAAAAAATATAAACGAAACCCAAGAAATTACGACCGGGGGGAGAGGGGTGCGCCTCGGCGCCCCAAAAATAAATCCTATTTTTTATTATTTTTTTCTATTTTTTCTGAATTTTTTTAAATTTCAAAATTTCCGAGGGAACTTCTAATCCCTCGGTTTTAAACCGAGGGATTAGGGATTCCCTCGAAAATTTTAAAATTAAAAATTTTTGTGAAAAATAGAAAAATTGTAAAAATAAAACCGATCCTATCATCTTAGGCACGTGGGGTAATTTTGACCCGATTTCGATCAAGAAACACCAACGAGCACGTGCGTATCCACACGTGTCGTGGGATTCGACCAACAACAAGATATATCGATCGATGAACTCTTTCGGTTGGAAACGCGAAGCGACAAAGTATCGTGATTTTGCTGCGGGGGCGAGGGGCGCGTCTCGGCGTCGTTGAATCACGGGGGTCGGGTGTCGATCGTTTAGTACGCGTTTTCTATTTTTTTCCGATTTTAAATAAAAAAATAGAAAAAAAAACTCGAAAAAAATAAAAAAATTAGTAAAAAAATAGAAACGAAACCCAAGAAATTATGACCGGGGCAGGGAGGGGTGCGCCTCGGCGCACCAAAAATAAATCCTATTTATTATTATTTTTTTCTATTTTTTTCAAATTTTTTCAAATTAAAAAAAATAGTAAAAAACGAGGGAGTATATATTCCCTCGGTTTAAAACTGAGGGAAATAGCAATCCCTCGGTTTAAAACCGAGAGAATTGATGTTCCCTCGGTTTAAAACCGAGAGAATTGATGTTCCCTCGGTTTTATTCAATTAAAAAATAAAAAAATAGAAGAAACCGAAGGAATTAAAGTTCCTCGGTTTTAAACCGAGGGACTTGAATTCCTCGAAAAGTTTGACCTAATTAAACCAACGGGCATGCCCACTGGTTTCTCACTGTGCGCGCAACTGAAAAATAAGAAGAAAGAGGAAAAAAGAAGGAAAAAAAAAAAAAGACGAAGCCCAAAAACCGTCGAACCACCGAGCCACATCGCCACTGGAGAGCTTCCTGTTGCCGTCCACCAACATGCTAATTCCTCATCTTCAAATCAGCCCTTCCCATAGGTTATTTTCTCAACGAATAAGGAATTATAGGAGGAAAGTCTTGATCTAATTTGAAAAGGCAAACAAGTCAAAGGCAATAAAATAGAAAAATATGTATTTTTCTAAAATTAAACAAAATGATTCGCAAATAAAAGTGCACCTCTCGCCGTCCACAACACCTGTAGCCATCGCCGCAACTGCAACCACCGCCATCTGCGCCGCCTCCGCCACTGCCGTCCGCGCCACCTGCAGCCACAACCCCTCCGTCACCACAGCCACAGCCCCTCCGTCCGCGCTACCTGCAGCCACAAAGGTAAGTTGGTTTGTTTTTTCTTTCTTCATTTTTTCTTATATTTTTGTATGTATTAACTTATGTTTTAATTTGTAATTATAATTTAATATATGTTTATTTTAGAACTTAGGGTTAATTTTAGTATTAATTTTAGGGTTTAATTTAGGAATAATTATATAATTAGGGTTCAATTTAGGAATAATCAATTAATTAGGGTTCAATTTAGTAATAATTACATAATTAGGGTTTAATTTAGGAATAATCAATTAATTAGGGTTCAATTTAGGAATAATCAATTAATTAGGGTTCAATTTAGTAATAATTATACAGTTAGGGTTCAATTTTGGAATAATCAATTAATTAGGGTTCAATTTAAGAATAATTACATAATCAGGGTTTAAAACCACAGGTCGCTACTCTATAAAACCAGCTCGCTTCACTTTTTCAACAAACCACACAGCTCGCTCACCTCCCAGATGAACACCCTCTCCAGGAAATGAGGTCGCCTTCTATAAATAACCCCATATATTAAATAATACTCCCTCCGTTCCTAAATAATTGTCGTTCTGGACTCTTTCTCAGTTTTCATATTAAATGACGTTTAAGATATTTATCACCTTTTCTGTCTATTTTATCCCTATCACAATTCTAATAAATTCTTTATTTTTTAACTTATCAATAATATTTTGTGAAAGATAAGTTTTAGAAAATACGTAAGTATGATAGATGGATAAAGATAAATAAGATTTTTTTTATGTAAAAGATAATTATAAATATTTAAGAGGTTGATTATTTGGGGCAACTTAGTCAGATTACACAATTTTTAATTATCTCATCCCAAGCCAGAACGTCATTTATTAAGAATCGGAGGAAGTATTACGTATGAACATTTTGGTTCGCATCAAACTTGATATTAAGATGACACTGAACACACGAATTTAGATCGCTCATTTTGCTTTACATATCTAATCACAATTCAATGCCGATATACATTTTTTACTCTCAGAAATATATATTTATTAAAAGTAGTTCTAAAGTACTAAGCACTAAAGATTTATTATGTGATTGATATTGCGTTTAGAATTTTTGAATTTTCAGCAAGTCCTACTCTTAGAGCAAGTGTTACTTTATGTGTTTTGAAATAAAATACCGAAAGAAAGTAAAGAAGACATATTTTGAAATATTTTGTATTTAATTTTTTGCTCAGATTTCATTCATTCATTTCATCATAATTACATCAGGGAATGTGCCACTATTTATAGTAAAGGTAACCCTAAAATATGTGGCTAAAACTGCTACAATACATTAATTCAAATCTTGTGGTTACTATTACTACAGTACATCCTAACAGCTGGATGTACTGAATTCGTGCTGACGACATCAGCTGACGTCGGGTAGGTTGTCCTTATTTGCTACTTATTGTTGGTAGTACGCTCGACCTTTGAGTGACCTAACGTGCGACCTGAGAGGTCACCAATCATGCGACCTGGCACTGCGCTCAACACCAGGTCACCAGGCATTAGGTCGCCAACAGTGCGACCTGGCACTGCACTCTTCTTGAGGTCGCTAAGCAGTTTATGACCAGACGACATGGGCTTATCAGGTCACTCTCTATTACCCCCCCTCAATTCGAGAGCGGCGAGAGGAACAACGGAGAGCTTGTTTCGAAGCCGAGCAAAGAATTGATGAGATAGAGGTTTGGTGAAGACATCAACAGTCTGATCAATGGGGGGGACAAACCGAACTTGTAGCGAGTTCTTGGCAATGAGGTCGCGAACAAAGTGAAGATCCAATTCAAAGTGTTTCGTACGAGCATGTAGAATAGGATTGGAGGCAACATCGATAGCACTCTGATTATCGACCCAAATTGTGGGAACAGCGGGAAGCGTGACCTGAAGCTCGCTGAGCAAGGAGCAGATCCAAACCAACAGTAGCATGAGCAAGGCTGCGATATTCAGCCTCAGTGCTGGACCTTGAAACGGAGGTCTGCTTCTTAGAACACCAGGAGACAATGTTGCGACCTAGAAAAATACAAAAGCCAGTGACAGATTTTCTGTCATCCAGATCACCAGCCCAGTCGGAGTCTGAAAAACCTGTCAGAGTAAATATGTACAAATCAACTCCCCCACACTTAGCTTTTTGCGTGTTCTCAAGCAAAATCTAATCTAAACGTAGACAAGAAAAGCTAATTACCCAATGTCCTACTCACTAATGCATCCAAATGATTCAAGAAGTTAATATATTAAATCGACTGAAAACTCAACAAAAAGGACGATATGATAACGTTGAGATAAGAGATTTAGATTAGCTTCCGAACACCTAAAAATAATGAGTTGACCTCTATGTACGTCACTCATCCATGCCTTGGCCAAAGTCTATCCCTGCTCAAATTGCCAAGTCGTCACCCGACTAGCCCAGTCATCCATACACCTCTTTAACAATACAATCTAAGAAATAAAAATAAAAACAACAATACGAACTTAACTTGTACAAGGTTTTCTCTTCTTGTACTTTTCCTTTCATTTTCTTTTCATTTCTTTTTCTATTTTTTTTATAAGTACATATAAAGATGAGGTACAACAAAACGAGCATAATTTACATCAATTAACAGCAAGAGTTCATTGACTCCAATCTTACGTTGCTAGGTGAAACTGATAGGATCTTTCAAATTCAACACATGAAGTATTAACGTCTTCAAAATAAAAAAGAAAAATTACATAAAGTCCTATAGAGGTTAACTAAAAACGGGCCTAGTAGAGAGTATTCGACTCGTTAGAACGAAACAAGAATAGAACAGGGGACAAAACACCTCATAGATTATTTACACTTCATTCCCCAAAATTACACTCTTATTCGTGGAAGTCTAAATATCCTAACCAAATCATCTAACCACGTCACTTCATCAAGGTTCCAGTCAATATCAATACACACAACTCAAATCAACCACTAGCAAGCATACGAACAATTGCTAACAAAGGACAACCCCCCACACTTAAACCATACAATGTCCACATTGTATAAAAATTAAGCAAGGTATGGTAAAAGGAAGAGAAAGAGAGAGACGTCCCTGAATTTAAGCTTGTGGTGAAGATTCGGGTGTCGAAAATCGTCCAACGGGCCTTAATAATGAAAGGGACCTGAAACAAAAAGAACAAAAATACATAAAGTTAAAAGGCTTTGGTTGCCTCCCAAGAAGCGCTTGTTTAATGTCGCTAGCTTGACAAAGTCGCCACATCTAAACCAAAAATGGGTCAATGAAAGTCACTATCTCCTTATATTAAAGCAATCCAAAACCTTGGAAGTACGACTTCACTCGATGGTCGTTCACTTGAAAACTTTCCTTGGTCGTCTCGTTGACCAACCGCACTACTCCATACGGAAAGACCTCGGTAACAAGGAATGGTCCGCTCCAACGTGATTTTAGCTTTCCGGGGAATAAATGTAGGCGAGAGTTAAACAACAACTCTTGCATGCTGGCTCGGATATCTTTGTCAATGATCTTTCTGCCATGGTGGGCTTTAACACTCTTCTTGTAGATGTCTGCGTTGTCGTAAGCCGCATTCCGAATTTCATCAAGTTCTTCCAATTGCAATCCTCGCTGAGTACCATCTTGTGTCAAATCAGAATTTATGGCACGAATCGCCCAATATGCCCGATGCTCCAACTCCACCGGGAGATGACACGCCTTACCATACACCATTCGGTAAGGACTGGTTCCCAAGAAAGTTTTATACGCTGTTCGATAAGCCCATAAAGTATCAATGAGCTTGGCCGACCAATCCTTGCGGTTCGGTTGAACGGTTTTTTCCAGAATTACTTTGATTTGTCTATTGCTTGTATCCACTTGGCCTGACGTTTGTGGATGATAAACCGTGGCCACTTTGTGTTTCACCCCGTACTTTGCCATAAATTTTTCAAAATACTAGTTGCAAAAATGTGCACCCCCATCGCTGATTATTGTTCGTGAAAATCTGAATCTACTAAAAATATGTTCTTGAATGAACTTGAGCACAACTCTTGCATCACATGTTCTCGTGGGAATAGCCTCGACCCACTTATAAACATAATCAACGACAACCAAAATATACTCATATTCAAACGACACTTGAAACGGCCCCATAAAGTAGATGCCCCACATATCAAAAATCTCCACTACTAAATTTCCATTATGTGGCATCTCTTCATGTTTGCCAATGTTTCCTATACGCTGACAGCGATCACAGGACTTAGAAAATTCTTGAGCATCTCTAAACAGTCTCGGCCAATAAAACCCTGATTGGAGGATCTTGTAAGCTATCTTCTGTCCTCCGAAATGGCCGCCACACTGTTGATCGTGGCAAAATGATAGAACACTCCTTTGCTCCTCTTCGAGAATGCATCTTCGAATAAGTCCATCTTTCCCGAACCGAAAAAGTAATGGATCATCCTAGAAATAATCCCTGCACAAAGAAATAAATCTCTTCCTCTCTTAAAAGGATAAATCATCCCTCACATGGACACAAGCAAGATAGTTAACTATATCAGCAAACCAAGGGGTTATATGCAAAGAAATAACACAAGTCAATTCGTAAGGAAAGACATCATCTATGCAACACTGGTCATTCACATTTCCTTTTCTATCTAAACGGGACAAATGGTCCGCGAAAATATTTTCACAACCCTTCCTATTCTTAATCTCGACGTCAAATTCTTGAAGTAAAAGTATCGCGTGATCGCTATGGTCCGCGAAAATTTCTCCAAAGAAAACACCACAGCTAAAAGTTCTTTTTCGGTGGTGGTATAGTTCCTCTAAGCCTCATTAAGCATAAGACTTGAATAATAAATCACACGGAGGAGACCATCCAATCATTGTCCCAAAACGGCCCCCACGGCGTCGTTAGACGCATCACACATTATTTCAAAGGGAAGGGACCAATTTGGGGCAACGACCACCAGAGCTGTGGTCAATTTTTCCTTAAGCAGATTAAACAAACTCAAGCATGCTTCGTAAAAACCAAACGGTACACCAAGACCTAGTAAATGGCACATTGGGCGACTAATTTTCAAAAAATCTTTTATAAAATGCCTATAGAAGCCAGCGTGCCCTAAGAAACTACAGACAACTTTAATATTTGTGGGAAGTGGCAAATTTTCAATAACATCTACTTTAGCCTTGTCTACCTCTAAGCCTTTGCTAGATACGACATGACCAAGCACAATACCATGTTTAACCATGAAATGACTCTTTTTCCAACTTAATGTTAAATTACTCTCTATCCACCGTTCAAGCACTTTAGACAAATTAGCTAGACAAGAAGTAAAAGAAGAGCCAAAAATTGAAAAGTCATCCATGAGTACCTCAAGGAAGTCATCGATCATGTCCGTGAAGATAGACATCCTGCAACGTTGGAAAGTTGCCAGCGCATTGCACAAACCGAAGGGCATCCGTCGAAATAGAAATGTCCCAAATGGACAAGTAAATGCCATTTTCTACTGATCCTCCGGTGCAATAGCAACTTGATAATACCCGGACAAACCATCAAGAAAGCAGTAATATTGGTGCCCGGCCAACTTCTCAAGTAATTGATCAAAGAAAGGAAGTGGAAAATGATCATTTCTCGTGGCGGCATTAAGCTTCCTAAAGTCGATACATATTCGCCACCCATTCGTCAACCGTGTTAGCACGATTTCCACATTATCATTTTCAACAATAGTAGTTCCAGCCTTCTTCGGTACCACATGGACGGGGCTCACCCATTCCCTATCGGGTGCAGCAAAAATGATCCCTTCGTCGATCAATTTGAAAATCTCCTTCTTCACAACTTCCATTAAAGTGGGATTCAAACGGCGTTGACCTTCTCGAACTGGCTTTGCCCCTTCTTCCAGCACGATATAATGCATGCATGTGGCTGGACTTATCCCGTTAATGTCCCCCAAACTCCAGCCAATAGCTCCTTGAAAATTTTTAAGAACACCAATTAAGGCCTCTTCTTCCGTCTAGGTTAATTCGGCAAAAATGATCACCGGCTTCTTCTCACTTCCTCGAGGAAAATGTATTTAAGATGACTTGGAAGAGGTTTAAGCTCGGATTTTGGCTCGATGTCCTATTTCTCATTTTCAAGATCACAGAGGTCAATCACCCCCTCGGAATTAGGCTCAAGTCAATCGTCGTTCTCAGCGAGCCAAGAGTCATCGGCATGATCTAGAAATTTATGGTTATCAGATTCCTCTTCAAATTTTTCTTACACAATTAAATCAATGGAGTCCACGAATGAACACTCGGCATTCATGGACGAATATGGAGTTGCATGAAAATCATGGATTGAAAATGTGACTAGCTAGTCTAACACGGACAAAATCATGCTCCCATTCTTCACATCAATCAACGTGTTGGTCGTGGCCATGAAGGGTCGACCCAAAAAAATTGTATGCTCTCGGGTATCATCTCGAAATTCTCCCACGTCCAAAATCACGAAATCAATGGGCACGATAAGGTTCGCAATTTGCACAAGGACGTCCTCGACAATCCCCTTCGGGTACCTTACCGACCGGTCTTCTAATGGAAGTCGCATCTTTGTCGGCTTAAGGGCACCTAAATCAAACTGCTCAAAAATAGACAAAGGGATTAAATTGATTCCCGCCCCAAGGTCAAGCATATCTCGAGTTTCTTTTCCATTTCCCAAAGTAATTTTTATACAAAAACTCCTAGGGTCACTTTCTTTTGGGGGAAGGGGATTTCGTAAGATTACACTCGCCGCATTTGAAATACAGAATTTTTCATTTTTAGAAATTTTCTTTTTTTTTATGCCAAGTCTTTGAAGAACTTGACATATGCGGGAACATTTCTTATAATATCAAGTAAAGGTAAATTAACATTAACTTTGGAAAGCATAATATAAAGGTCAATAAATTTCTTATCTTGCTTTTCCTCTCAAAGACGACTTGGATATGGAATAGGAAGACGATATGGATTAAAAGCTTTGTGAAGAGTTTTTTTAGGCTCGACTTCCTTTTCAACATTATCCTTAGACTGGGTAGTGGTTGTCTCATCGCCTTCTTTCTCATTCAGCTTCTTGTTCTCTCCATTGCTTGGAACTTGTGATTGGTTGGAGTTCTCATCTGGAGATGCAATATTATTATTCACAATTCGTCCACTCCGAAGCACTGTGATTGCTTGGGATTGGGAGGATTGACTCGACAACTTTCCTTGCTCGTTATTTCCTACTTGCTTGGCGAGTTGGCCAAGGGTTGTCTCAAGCTTGTCCATCCATTTGTCATTGCATTGCAATGTTGACTCAGTGCGTTGCATAAATGTACGCAAAGTCTCCTCGAGCGTTGGTGAAACAGGTGCTTGAGTTAGTGGAGGTGTAGGAAATGGTACTTGACCTTGCCCTTGTGGGTGTGGAGGAAATGGTACTTGACCTTGCCCTTGCGGGTGTGATTGTTGCATTGGTCGAGTTGAGAATGAAAATTGACCTTGCCCCCATTGTTGTTGATATGGTTGTTGGGGAACAAAGTTATTTTGTGGCCTTGGATTCGGTATCGGATTCGCCGCATTTTGATTATTCAACCATTAGAAATTTGGATGATCTCTCCACCAATAAGGTTTATTGTTGCGTGAGTTATGGTTTTGATACCCTTACCCAGCTTGATTTGCTTGATAACCTTGAATAAAGAGTGCTTGTTCATTGGTACCATCAGTCTTCTCGAATGTTGCTTGGCATATATTCGCGCCATGTCCATACATTCCACAATGCCACACGTCTCTAATGATGGAGATATGCCTTGAGATAAAGCGTGTTTTGGGTTTGCAATGAGGCCACTTGCCTCGTTAACTCAACAAGTCTATATGTATCAACAGGGAATGTTTGTGACATCTCGATCTCATAAACGGCTACCTTCTTCCATCGCGAGTTTTTCTGTTAAGAATTGTAGCTTATTGACTAGTATATGTCTCATACTTCTTGAGCGGTATGTGATCCAATCTCTCCCCCTGCTGCATTGTCCACCATATAATAAATTATAAGAATAAGCCCATCATAAAAAAATTGATTAACGAGATCAGGTGGATAATGATGATGTGGGCACTGCGTCAATAATTCTTTAAAACGTTCCCAAGCCTCATGGAACATTTGTCCTTCTATGTGATTGAATGATGCTATCTTTACTCGGAGTTGAGCCGTTGTTTGATTCGAATAATATTTCCCCATGAAGCGATCATAAACCATGTCCCAATTCATAAGAGAATCAGGCTCCAACGACAAAAACCAAGTCTCCGCTTTGTCCTTTAACGTATACGAAAAGCATCTCATCTTCAACTGTTCTTCACGAAGTCCTTGCAATGGGAATGTTTGGATGACCGAGTAAAATTTCCGGATGAAAGTTATCGGATCTTCGTTTAGACGCCCGTAGAAAGAGGGCAAAAGATTGAAATGAATAGCCTTGAGCTCATAATCTCGTCCCGCAGGGCCTAGACGAATGCATGATGTAGATGGACCAATCACAGGACTAGCAAATTCACGCATACGAGCCGGATGAGGCTCATGTTGACGGAACGGCCTGTTAAGTGGTACGTACTGGCCTCAAGGCGGATGATATTGTTGTTGTTGATTGAACGGTTGTTGATGAAAGAAGTAAGGAACTTGTTGCTGATTCAGTTGTATGCCGTGATTGTTAACTTTTTGTTTGAAATGGTCTTGATTAAACGGTGGTGGATTTGGTACATTGTTTGTTCAATTTGAGTTTCCGGTTGGTTCGGTTCTGTAGGATTTTCTACGGGTGGATCAATCGATGATTCCGTTATCGATGTGAGTCTTGCTCGATTTACCCGGTGAATGTTGTCGATTAAAGGAACTAATTCTCCACCAATGGACCTACGTCCTTGCATTCACTAAAATATAAATTAAAACAGTCGAAACAAATGAACACAAATTAAAGGGACTCAACAAAACATAAATGAACAAGCATTTTTGGACAGCCTTTGTCAATTCCCCGGCAACGGTGCTAAATTTTGAATCGAACTTTTTCCCTTTTAAAAATAGAAACCTCGTCCACAAGAGAACGAAGCTATTGTAGGCGATAAGCTTGACTTGAGTCGAATCACAAGGAATTGCAATCGGCGTCTATAAATGTTTGTTTAACAATTCTACAACTAAACACACAATCCATTTTCGAGATTCTGGTTTTATAAATACAAACTTGAAAGCAAGCATGCAAATATTAAAACCTAATTGAAAGCATTAAAAAATAGAATTTATAAAATGAGAAAACAAACTTAGTTTAACAAGCGAATAAAAAGTACACCGTGCTTGAATTACTAAATTAAAACGAGTCGAACTAACATTCAAACTTTAAAAAAAAATCAAAAGCAAATAAGCAAATACATGAAACTTATAGTTCATATGACATTAGCAGTAATCGAACAATCTTCAGCGACTAACAACGAATTAAATCGACGAACGTAATTGAAATGGAAGAATGACGTGATCATGTACCGGAATCTTCAATGTAACTAAAATGGAACTATACTTGAGGTTCTGAACGTCATATGAACCTTGCCCCAAGTTATTCTGATTAATAAATGAAGAAACCACCAGGTATTTATAGATTTTCCCAAAAACAACTGCCCAAATGCTGTTGCGTCGACTGACGTGGGCGGAGCGTCGACGTCGACGTGAGTCAGGCTACTCGTGTCGACTAGGCAGTGCGTTGACCGATGCGTGCATGGATCGACGTGACTGCAAGTTGCGTCTATAGGTGTGTCGGTCGACGGGTTTAAGATTGACGCTACTGAAGCTATGCGTCAATCGATGCGGGCGTCTCGCAACGTCGACGCGGCGCTGGCTGCGAGCGTCTTCAGCACATCGTGCTTCTCATCTTCTTCGTTTAGCTGAAATACGAAAATAAAGCTATTTTAAACTATTGCTTATAGAATAAGATAGAAAAACATTAAACACGATACGAAATGAAAATTATCAAAAGGAAGAAAAATAAGAAAATAAACCTAAACACCCTAAAAGCACACAACACACGATGCAAAAACACACGAAAATCACATACAAATATGTATAAATCAACCGCTCCGAAGGGTAAAACATCACCAGCCCGCTCTCTAGGCGTAATATTTCTTTAAGTGACACACATTCTAGCTCCTAGGTAGAACTTTTCCTTCTGCATTTTCAAGTATATATGCTCCTCCTCGTAACACTTTCGCCACTTTGAATGACCCAACCCAATTTCGCTCCAACTTCCTAGTCATACGCAATGCGTCAGATCGCCTCCATACTAAATCACCAACCTGAAAACAACGATTCTTGACCCGTTTGTTAAAAGCATCCTGTATTCTTTGTTTATAATGTTCGACCCGGGCCGCAACCTTATCTCGTATTTCATCGATCATTTCGATTGCTCCCCGACCTAACCTTTAATTTTCCTCCATATTAAAAGCTGTCAAGTGCTACGATCCACCTACTATCTCCACTGGAATAACCGTTTCCATCCCATAAACCAGACTGAATGGCGAATCCCCCGTAGAAGTTCGGGGATTTGTTCGATAAGCCCACCAGACAGACGCGAGCTCTTCTTCCCAAAGCCCACCTGCTTTTTCCAATCGTAACTTAAGTCTCTGCGCAATGATACGGTTAGTAACCTCAACTTGCCCATTAGTTTGGGGATGTGCCATAGAAGCAAATCGTTGCTTCATGCCCATCACCTTGCACCAATCCCGCATTTTCTGCCCGTTAAACTGGGTTCCATTGTCAGACAACAATACTCGTGGTACACCAAACCTGCAAAAAATATTATTAAAGATAAAATCCATCATATGCTGCTCGCTTATACCCGTAACCGCTTCAGCCTCCACCCACTTTGTGAAATAATCAATTGCCACCACCGGATATTCCTTATTGCCCGGAGCCTTTGGAAAAGGTCCCACAATTTCAATTCCTCATTGTGTAAACAGGCACGGCGAGCTCATGAACATCATCTCTTCGGCCGGTATATGGATAACCGGGGCATGCATCTGACACTTTTTACACGTTCTCACCATGTCGCTGGCCATACCTTTCATTACTGGCCAAAAGAAGCTAGCCCACAATGTTATACCGACCAACGCTTTTCCCTTCGCATGATCGCCACAATATCCCTCATGTATCTCTTTTAACATCTCTAACCCTTGATCCTTAACTAAGCATTTCAAAAAAGGTCCAAAGCGCGACCTCTTGTACAATTCCTCATTTATCACACAAAAATGAGTCGTTGTCCTAGTCTCCTTTGTTGTCAATCTTTCTTCACCTTCCTTTGCTTTAACAAGGATGTCCCAGCTAGGTGTATGCCAATCCTCCTTAACTTCGAGCTCCATAACCTCCCTCCCTTTTTTCCACACTGCTATGATCCAACTCCATCAGCGTGATTTTTCAAGATCACAAGTCCCCAGTGCACCTGCTATCCGAGCAAGCTGATCAGCCCGAGTGTTCTCAGCTCGAGGAAAATGCTCTAGTTTGAACTCCTCAAAGTGTGCCACCTCCTATCGTAATTTATTCATGTATACTGCCATTCGTTCCTCCTTAGCTTCAAAAGAACCGTTGAACTGACGAGCTATCAATTGGGGATCCGTGTATGCCCATACCTTTCTTGCTCCTAGAACGCCCACCATTTTGATACCCTGCAACACAGCTTCATACTCAGCCTCATTATTAGATGCCTTGTACCCCAGCTTAATCGCAAACTCCAAATTTTCTCCTTCTAGACTGGTTAACACAATTCCCAGCCCTGCTCCAGATACCATAGTCGAGCCATCGGTATGCAACGTTCATGCCTTTACTTTGTCACTTGAATCAAATGGGCGCACCATCTCCTGCAAAAAATCCGCCAACACTTGCGCTTTGATAGCTACCCTTGGTTCATACACCACATCGTACTCGCCCAACTCTACAGCCCACTTCACCAACCTTCTAGATACATTTGGGTTACTCAAAACCTACTTGAGAGCTATATTGGTACGCACTTTCACCCTGTGGCTTAACAAGTATGGCCGCAATTTCCTTGCTGTGCAAATCAACGTGAAACCCCCTTTCTCCATCTCAGAATAATTTAGCTCCGCACCCCTCATCATCCTACTAATATAGTAGATAGGTTTTTGTGTATTGGCCTCCTCCCTGATTAACAATGAGCTCACAGAGACCTCCCCAAGCGATATATATAAGATCAGGTCTTCTCCAGGCATCGGCTTAGTCAACAATGGTATTTCAGCCAAGTACTTTTTCAATTCTTCAAATGCCTCCGCTGCCTCTTTTGTCCATTCGAACTTGGACCCTTTCCGAAGTGCCCTGAAAAAGGGGACACCCCTCTCCGCTGACCTGGAAATAAAACGATTAAGGCCCGCAATATGACCTGTAAGTACCTATACATCGCGTACCGTCTGATGATGTGGCATTTCCAAAATAGCTCGCACTTTACCTGGATTAAATTCAATCCCCCTTTACGTCACCATGTACCCTAAAAATTTTCCAAACCGTACACCGAACGCACATTTCTTCGGATTAAGCTTCATCCCGTACTGCCTTAATATAATGAATGTTTTTCTCAAATCTTCCACATGGGATTCAACTTTCTTGCTATTGACCAACATATCATCAACGTAAACTTCCATAGTGGACCCCAACAGATCCTTGAACATTCGATCCACCAATCTCTGATGGGTTGCTCCAACGTTCTATAGGCCAAAGGGCATGGGCACGAAACAATACGTCCCCGTAGAAGTAACAAAACTCACCTTGGGCTAATCCTCCTTTGCAAGAGGTATTTGGTGATACCCTTTTGAAGCATCCATCATACTCAATAGTTCGCACCCTGAGGTTGAAACCACCAACTAATCGATCAGTGGCAAAGGATAATGATCCTTTGGACAGGTTTTATTCAGATCGCGAAAATTCACACACATTCTCCACTTTTGTCATGACTTTTGCACCATTAAAACAGTAGATAAGTACTCAGGAAATTAGATTTCTTGGATATGTCCAGCCTTTAGCAACTTCTGCACCTCCTCTTCAATCACCTTGTCTAATTCAGGACCAAAATTCCTCCTCTTCTACTTGACTGACCTTGCCTCCGGGTCTGCATTTAAATGATGCTACGCGACCTCTGGAGACACACCTGTCAACTCTCCATCCCCAAAAGCAAATATATCCTGAAATTCTCTCAATAACTTTACTAGCTCGTTCCTCAATGTCTCAGCCATTAAGGTCCCCACCCTCGTAGTATACTCTGGGCTACCTTCCTCTAGTGAAATCTCCATCAATTCCTCATGTGGCCGAACAGAATTCTCCTGTTCTTTTACCTTCTTCGCACTAAGTACCCCCTCTGGCAGATCGTCATCCCTTTCGCGCTTATTCTCACTCAGCCCTTTCCTGACCGTCATTTGGTAACACGACCTCGCAGCCTGTTGCTCAGAAATAACTTCCCCCACTCTATCTCCCACCGGATACTTGATACTCATGTGATAGATCGATGTTACTGCCTGGAATGCGTTGAGGGAAGGTTGACCTAATATGGCGTTATATGCCGACCTCCCCCGAACTATCAAAAACTTTAAATTCTTTCTTACTTGCAACTCATCCTTCCCCAACACCACTGTCAGCGTGAACTCTCCTTCAGTAATCACATGTGCCCCATTAAATGCATATATGGGCGTATTCACAGGTCGCACCTTGGTTTCCAACTTCATTTGATCAAGACAATATGTATATATTATATTTACCGAGCTCCCATTATCCACAAAAATTCTGCCAACCTCATACCGCGCCACCTCAGCTTCGATTACCAATGCGTCATTATGATCCTCTTGCAGCCAGTATCGCTCATTAGGACTAAAAGAGATGACTGGCCCAACTATCTGAGGTCACTGACTCACACTAGCGACCTCCCACATTCCCGGGCGAGCTGACTTAACATGCTTCTTTCGCGCACTATTGGTATCACCATCCGTTGGTCCACCCGGGATCATGTTTATCCTCCCCTTGTTTCTTCTTAGGCCATTATGTCCTTGATTCCCTGATTGTGGCTGACTCGCGACCTAATCCTGAGGCGAGTCCCTAGGTGGTGGTGGAGGCAATGGTTGCCCTGGCTCTTTTGGCTCTCTGTCCTTGTAAATTACTTCCTTCAGGTGCTCAACATTTATAAGTCTTTAGACTTCCTCCTTGAGATGCCTACACATCTCCGTGGAATGCCCATAATTGTTGTGAAATAAATAAAAGAACTCCGATTTGGGGTGAGTAGGGATCGGTGTGTAATTTTCTGGCCATTGTATATCATTAGGTATCAAGCGCTCCATGATAGTAAACACCTTAGCCCACGGGTAGGCCAATGGTGTAAAATCTTCGTTCCTCCAGTTTCGCATATCTATCTCCGGCTTTTCGCTAGCGACAAGACTCGGGGTTAAGAGCCTGTGCACTATCCTTCAATCACCTGGTTCATCCACAAAAGTTGCATGCACAGACTTCCAACTGTGATATATTCAGCTTCAGCTGTAGAGAGAGATATACAATTTTGTTTCTTACTATACCAAGAAACCAAGTTACTACCCAAGAAAAAACATCCTCCAGTGATACTCTTCCTATCTATAACATCACCCACCCAATCCGAATCAGTGTAAACAACAAATTTAGTTCATGTATCTTTGGTATACCATAAACCTAGATTGCTCGTGCCAGCCACATATTTAATTATTCATTTTACAGCTTTTAAATGTGATTCTTTAGGGTTCGATTGATACCTAGCACAGACACACACAATACATTATATCGGGCCTGCTTTCAGTTAAATACAAGTGACTTCCTATCATACTCCTATAGACGGTGTTATCAACACTGATCCCAACATCATTCCTCGAAAGTTTTTTAGTTTACCTAATGGTGTTTTCTTATACTTATCATTCTCTAACCCAAATTTGTGAACCAGATTTTTAGCATATTTGGTTTGAGAAAGAAAAATATCATCATCAAGCCGCTTGATTTGTAATCCAATAAAGTAAGAAAGATTACCTTCCACACTCATTTCAAACATATTAGACACTCGATTTATAAAATCTTTCACCATTTGTTCACTAGTGGATTCAAAAATAATATCATCTACATAAATTCGAATTATAGGAATGTGCTTGTTGGCTTTGAGGAGAAACAATGTTTTATCAATTTCACCTCATCGAAAGTTTAAAAACAGTAAATGTTGAGTCAACCTCTCATACCAAGCACTTGGAGCTTGCTTTAAACCATATAAAGCTTTTATTAATCTCAAAACAAAATTAGGTTTGTGAGGATCAACAAACCCTTTAGGTTGCTCAACATATACCTCTTCACTCAAAAACACCATTCAGAAAAGCACTCTTAATGTCCATTTTATGTAGAGATATTTTCAAATGACAAGCAACACCAATGAAGAGTCTTACCGATTCTATATGTGCAACTGGTGCAAATGTCTCATCTAAGTCAATTCTCTCAAACTGAGTGTACCCTTGTGCAACCAACCTTGCCTTATTTCTAACAATGTTTCCATCTTCATCGGTTTTGTTCTTGAAAATCCACTTGGTGCCGGTTACGTGTTTATTTTCTGGACGAGGAACCAAGTCCCAAACATTGTTCTTGGAAAATTGATCCAACTCCTCCTGCATGGCTTTGATCGAAAACTCATTCTTCAGAGCATATTCCAAACGCTTTGGCTCTGTATTTGCAAGAAACAAAGTCTCTCGTATTTGAGAGTAATTAGTCGACAAATAGACATATCTTACCATTTCTTTGAATTTTATTTGTCACTTTCTTGTGCTTCTCTCATCAAGATCTCCAATGATCTGACCTGTTAGATGATTCTTCTGAACTCTTTATAGAACATCCCTATAATAATAAGTTAATTTGATTGTATGGTGTACATGCTGAACAATAATGATGCTTTCATCATCCTTCCAGGTGGTTATGACACTTTGAATGAAATTTTTATTATTACATATTGGGCAGAGTTTAACTTCCATACCAAATCGATATACTTGTTAAATATTGATAATTTTTTTAGTGGTTTGCTCAATTTTCTAGATCAGTGTATAGATCATAAGTTTATCTCTCATTCAGCGAGGGAAATACTTATAAATTGCCAACACAGTTTTTGAGCTACTTACAAAACTTCAAGCATATATTCTAGGTCAAGATTCCGTGTAAGTTAAAACTTGTCAGTCACAGACTATCCGTGTCAGGCGAAAAAAAATCTCAGATCCTTTAGATCTCTTATTGTAAACTTTCATGACTAGTAAGGGGTGACAGAGTTATGGAGTTAAATACTCTTGAGGCGCACCCCACCAATTTCATGAGTTTAATATATGTTTATGTATTTCAATGTCAAGTGTTTATTGCTTTTAATCTAATTTCAATATTCTCACTTCGACTGTTTTGTAACATCATTTTGCCTTTATGCAAATATAGGGATTCAGTGCTTCATGACTGAAATGTCAGTGATATATGCTTTTTCAAGAGCATTTTATTATCATGTCAATGTGATCTTGTATGATTCTTTCAACTGGTATATTTACTTTATTAACATGAAATCTATTCAATTTCATGAATTATTTATCGGTACCTTTTAGTAGCCCTTACTCGGTTTTCTCCATTAATATCCAATAAACGTGGAGAACGAATTTTATATCTATCGACTACTACTTCGGGAGCAGGATTCATATGTTTGTTCAATTATTTCTTTAAAGTAAAATTTACCCAATCGTGTGGTATGACCCACCACATTGGCGATATTGCAATATTTAAGTGCATAGCAGAAATTAAATTGCGTAATCAATAACTACTTTTTTGGAAGTAGGATCTGCTTAGTAGATGGTTTCAACCATCACTTAATATATAAAATTAAGATAAGTGTAAAACCATCCATCTCGTGATAATTGAACTCATCACATAGGAGGTATTGTGATATTTAAATAATAGAAATTAAAGTCAACAAATAGTGGTATAACCCACCACTTGGACATGTTTATAGTAAATAATTTAGAAATTTAAATTAAAAATATTTAACTACTTCTTCAGGAGCAAGGTCGTCTATATTATGCTGATCTATGATCAGAAATTATTAAATGATTAAATTATCCATTGACGTTTGGAATACTGTCCAAATATCGACGACGCTTCGATTTCATGATTTGTGTCCAATTAATTTTCTCAAGATATGACCATCACCGATTGGGTGAATTGAACCATCAATTGTCATTAGTCGATAGCGGTTGCCAGCGGCAGTGTCGCCTGGCCACTGCGAGACGACATTCTTATCTCTTTATAAAATTATCATCTACTAGATAATTGTACGTCAAAAATATTGGCTGCCATCAATTGTTGCCCGTAGCTGACAGCCAAACGGCTAGCCGACAGGTGATGCAAAATATATATCATTATAGAGTGTCAATAGTATAGATTAAATATCTACAAGTCCAAATATCATCGTTCAATTCTTCATAGTCAGGGTACTAATTTATAATTTAAAAACTTTAAATTATCATATTTTTAAATGAGTTATAATTTTATATATCAATATTAGTCTTAAAATGAGAAAAAGGACGGCTCCCCTTTTCTTTTATATATATATATATAATTAATTAATTAATTAAGAATAGGGCTAATTTTAATTAGTTAATTAAATAATTAAGAAAGAATTATTCCTCAAGTCATCCGTCTTCTTTTAAAAATAAAGAGTATGACTTGATCCCAATTACCTTTTATATAAATATTTATATTATATACAAATATATAATATATATAAATTCTATTTTAAAGTCTTCTATTATTCTAGTGGGCTTCTACAATTAGGGCCTACTAGAAAATTACATGGGTTTGGATCTAAAACCCAACTAATTAATTAATTCAATTAATTAATTAATTTCATGAGTTTAAATTAATCAATCCAATTGAACAATTTAATATATTCCTTTAATTGAGATTTCTGATCAAATTAGATTTAATTACATAATCAAATATATAGTTAAATATTTAATTCAACAATTGAATTAAATTAAAATCTCATTTAATTAATCCAAATTAATCAATTATTCCAACCATTGGAGTTATCAATCATGAAATGTCAACATCCGAAATTATGTGTGACCCTTTTAGGTTCACGACTAACACCAGCAGTAGGCTTATAACTTTTATAAGTTTATAAATAATAATTTATTATATTAATTAATCTAATTAATTAATTCTCTTGAAATTAACTCTTTAATTTCAAGATCCTACAAATCATGACAACATCTAGCAAGTAGCACGATTACCCAGTGTTAGGTGAAATAGCGATTAAACTTATTTCAATTGCAAGTCCATACATGTACGATCCTTTCGACAGCTAGTTTCCCGATTAAATCTTGGGCATTGATTTATAAGTCGAAACCCAATTGATTTAATAACTGTGATTTCATTTCAAGTTTAAGTAATTCATTTATGAATCAATATTCATCGTGCCCTGGCCAAGGTCTTTGAATCACAAACTATGAAAATTCACAGGATAATCCCTTGTCCATAGACAAGTGTCGAATTCTATGTTGGCTACAGACAAGCCTCCATGCACATCGATACAATACCCAAAATACCCCATTTTACGATTGTCCGACAATCAAAAGATAGATCTAAGTATTGCACGATGTGAACAAGGATACCATCGTACCTCAAGTCAAGGACTAATCATGTACTATTTCAATATGGAAATTCTTATTCGACAGACAAATCTTCCAGTTAAGAATTTTCATCGGGTTATGTTCAATGAACTTGTTCTCCAACAAGCACCTACATATATGCACTCGCGTCACAACGCTGATGTTAATGTAATGCAACATCCTTGTCTTACAAGCATGCATCATATGCACAAGTCTTACCGGGCTATTCAATGTCCTATCTCGAAAAGCCCATTAACTTATAACAAGTTTAAGACCGAAACCTTAGAGACATGTTCCATGATTGCCATCGTATGCGCAACCATATCCCATAGTTTAAATTGGTCTAAGGACTTTATCATACGTGTAATTATAATAAAAGCGAAACATAAGATAAAGAAAGTTGTTTTTATTAATATAATTCCAATAAAATCATTATACAAGTAGAATGAAATCCAATCTAATTGGAACGCCAGGCACTCTACTCTAACAATCTCCCACTTGCCCTAGTGCCAATTGCCCATGTATCTTAGGCCCATCTTCTCAAGATGCCCGTCAAATACTTTTTGTGCTAAGGGCTTATTCATAGGGTCTGCTACATTTTCTGCTGAAGCGACTCGATCCACAACGACGTCGCCTCTACCAACGATCTCTCTCACTAGGTGGTATCGTCTCAAGATGTGTTTAGATCTTGGATGAGATCTCGGTTCTTGTTGTCACAATAAATTATTGTTGGATCGACAGCGGACGGAACTACATCCAACCCTTGGATAAAGTTCCGCATCCAAACAGCCTCTTTTGCTGCATCTGATGCGGCAATATATTCAGCCTCTGTAACAGAGTCTGCAGTCGTCTCTTGTTTGGAAATTTTCCAACTAACTGCTCCTCCATTCAAGGTGAATATATATCTAGACATTGACTTTGAGTCATCTACATCTGATGTCGCACATCCTTAGTTCTTCTCAAGTACTTAAGGATCTTCTTAACAGCGTTCCAATGTTCAAAACCTGGATTCGACTGATATCTGCTTGTGACGCTCACAGCATGTGCGACATCAGGTCTAGTACATAGCATTGCATACATAATGCTCCCAATCGCGGATGCATAAGGTACACGAGCCATCTTTCCTCTTTCTTCAGGTGTCTTTGGAGACATAGCCCTAGAAAGTGGATCACTGCTCATTGGGAGGTATCCACGCTTGGATTCCTCCATGCTAAACCGTTTTAGCACTTTGTCTATGTACATGGATTGGGATAGTCCGATCATCTTTCGTGATCTATCTCGATAGATCTTTATCCCCAGGATAAATGATGCTTCTCCCAAGTCCTTCATGGAGAACTGTTTAGACAACCAAGTTCTTGTTGATTGCAACATCCCTACATTATTCCCAATGAGTAGAATGTCATCAACATAGAGTACAACAAAAGTAACTGCCCTCCCACTAACCTTCTTATAGACACATGGTTCATCCGAATTCTTATGAAAATCAAACATTTTGATTGTTTCATCAAATCGGATGTTCCAACTCCTCGAAGCGTGTTTGAGACCATAAATGGATCTCTGGAGTTTGCAAACCTGTTGCTCACTCCCACTGGATATGAAGCCCTCTGGCTGCTTCATATATATCTTCCTTAATATTTCCATTAAGGAAAGAAGTCTTCACTTCCATTTACCATATCTCGTAGTCATAATACGCAGCTATGGCTAACAGGATCTGAATGGACTTAAGCATCACTACTGGTAAAAAAGTTTCCTCATAATCAACGCCTTGCTTATGAGTATAGACTCTCTTGGATACCTCACAAATTTACACAAGATGGATCTCATGTCCAACTTATCTCCTACTTGACGCTTCACGTAAGCATCACACCCCGATGCTTTTAGGTATTTGTAGGAATGTGACTTCCCATACCATATTTCATAGGGTGTACCGGGTACGGCTTTACTTGACACCCTATTTAATAGGTATGTCACCGTTTCTAAGGCATATCCCCAGAATGAAAGAGGTAAGGAAGTGCAACTCATCATTGATCGAACCATATCCAAAAAAGTTCGATTTCTATGCTCTGAAACTCCATTCAATTGTGGTGTTCCGGGAGGAGTCCACTGTGAGAGTATACCATTCTCTCTTAGATAATCAAGAAACTCAGTTGATAAGTATTCACCTCCTCGATCTGATCGAATGGTCTTAATACTACGATCACTTTGTTTCTCTACTTCACATCTGAATTCCTTGAACCTTTCAAAGCCCTCAGATTTATGCCTCATAAGGTATACATAACCAAACCTAGAATAATCGTCGGTAAAGGTTATCAAGTAGTGATAGTTCCCTCTCGCACTAACACTTAGCGGACCACATACATCTGTATGGATCAAATCCAATAGACCTTTGGCTCGTTTCACTTGTACAACAAATGGTGATTTAGTCATCTTTCCTTTAAGGCATGACTCACATGTTGGCAACTTTTGCTCTCCCTTAAGGTCGAGTTTTTGTCCCAACTTGTCTATCCTTTTTTCGAAAATGTGACCTAATCTCGCATGCCAAAGTGTGAAAGAATTTTTATCTAACTTCCTTTTATTTTGTTGAATTGTGAGAATGGGTTCACTTGGGGAAATGGTGTATAAAGAATTCGTCAAATAACCGAAATATATAAAAGAAGAGTCTTTGAAAATGGAACAACTTCCATTCTCAATAACAAGTCTAAAACCCTCTCTGTCCAAAACAGGTACAGAGATAATGTTTCTGATAATATCCGGAACATAAAGACAATTATTCAAACTTAATTTGAAACCATTATCCAAAAACAAATAAACAGTCCCTATTGCTAATGCAGCAACTCTTGCTCCATTCCCTATTCTAAGGACCGTTTCCTTTCTGTCCAACTGCATACTTCTTGCCATAACTTGCAAGTCATTGCAAATATGTGAGCAACAACCGGTATCCAATACCCAAGAAGCATCATTAACGGAAAGATTAAATTCAACAAAATATACACCTGAACTTTTCAGGCTTGCAAGATACTCCTTGCAATTCCTCTTCCAGTGCCCTGGTTTGCCGCATTGAAAGCAATTGTCATCAGCTTGAGAGTTAACCCTTTTCTTACCATTGTCCTTTGTCTTCTTGTTGGGTTTAGAGGAACTCTTTCCTTTCCACTTCCTTTACTTTGGCTTCCCAGCCTTCGATTTGGAAGAGGATCCAACAAGCATGACCGGCTTATCCCTTTTTATGGTGGATTCAGTCTTCTTCTCAGAATTAAGGACAATCTTGGGGTTTCTCAGCCAATCGAATAAATTTGGGCCAATTAGTTTGTTTTGATCAAGTATGGATGCAATTGGATTTTTAGCCATTTTAGTAGAGTTATCTACAAAAATAAACGAAGTAGAAAATGAGTGAGTTATTGGAAATTATATTCATTTAACATAAGGTCTGTAATATTAAATGTCTCCCACTATTTTATTCAAACTTTATTAACCCCATAATAAAATTCGGAAAATCAAATTTTCTTAGTGCGCTCGAAGTCCAATATAAATGTTTCACACCCCAATAATATGAGCCCATGAAAAATTCATATTGGTAGTCAACTCTTTGCCAATTGTATCAGATACAACCTTCAAGAATATTTTTCCTCACTATTTCTCATACACCCCAAGATTATGAGCCCATATGGTACTAAGTGTCAAATATAACCCATCAAACATTCGTGTAGATGGAGCATCAAGATGTCCCACGACTCGTGGCCAACATAAAGACGAGTCCACCCCACGAGCATCTCAATGCTTGGTAGAGATCATAGCTTTCCAACACATGATCACTCCACGACTAATGGCCAGTGACCAAGTGCGGTAGCATCGTCATGTCTTCTACCTTTGATGGAAGGCATGGAATGATATGTCCAACATAACTTGTCCATTTAATTTGATATAGAATTAATCAAAATTAAATTCTTTTAAGTTTTAAAAACTTGGGGTTTACATTGTAAGACCTCATCAATCTTAATTATTAAGTGGATTTTTTTTAATGCATTATTTATCATATGAAGCGCAAACATAAAACATTGAATAAATCTAACATGCATCCTATGCAATAAGCGGTGAGAAGATCATGACCAGCCTATGCGACCCATTTGAGACAAAAATGGGTCTAGGTTAATTTAAGGGTTAAAATGAATAGAACAACTTCTATTACATTTCATATATTAAAACTCATACAAGCATGGACCTTGAATTATCTATTCTATTACAACTTGTAAAATTACCCACACAGGCCCTTTGGCATCGAACGTCCTCCAATCAAAATTAGAAAACCTTACCATCTAGTCTACTCTCGATGCAAAATTTAAAACTTTTACAAATAATAGAATAAGAGGCTCGCAAGCCCCAAAAACCCAAAGATAAAAAGCATACAATCACATTGGTATTATGCTAACATTCATCACATGAAATTAAAAGCATACAAATTTACCAATTCTGTGTGTTGATTTGATTTTGGGATAAATAAATTTATATATATATATATATATAATTTTTTTTATCAATGAAAAAAAAAATATATATATATATATATATATTAAAATAAATAAATTTCAAAATTAACTTTTAATTTTGAAAAAGTATTATTAAATGAAAACTGTTGTTTTTTTTTTTCGGTTGCTGCTCAGCAGCTTCTAACAAAATAAAATAACTTAGCCCCCTTTTAAAAGGTCAACCGCTTTTGCAAAATCATTCAGCAGTTTCTTTTTTTTCTGCAAAGTGAAAGCAAAGAATGGCAGCCTCTTGAAAAGTCATAAGAACACTTGACTATTATTATTTTTTTTAATTGTTAATCTGCTGACCATGTGGTCAGGCCCTTATCAATTTAAAAAAAAAAGAAACGGTCCCTTTTGGTTTAAAAACCTTTTGCAAAGTTAACTGCTTTTGTGATAACTTTCCAAAAAAAAAAAAAAATGTGGCCAACATGGGGTTCTTTTTATTTACATAAAAATGATTGCAACAATTGCAATAAATAAAATTATATTTACTCTGCAGAAACAGTTATGAATTATATCCTAATAACAAATTATATAAAACTTATTTTATTACATAGAATCAAAATTAAATAATAAAAATGAATACCGTGACTCTGATACTACTGTTGGGTTCGCTATAATCGTACGGGGCTTACGCAGCGAATTTTAAAATTTTTTAATTGATTAGAACAAATATATATATCAAATATATATACTAAACCCCGTAGATTTCATTAGCGATTTTAACGATCGTCATTTTCCATTATCATGTATCGAATACAAATTTTGATTCTTATAAAATAAATAAATGAATACATCTCGATTAATTTCTCCAAGCGACGATTGAGAGGGAATCAATTTCCGGCTAAGTGGCTAACACTAAAAACTTCTCGCCTTGGAGATCAAAACGTATCCCGTCTAATCGAGTCCACATTTTAATTGCGACACCGGAAAAATTCTTCGCTAGTAGAAGCGTTCCATTTTCAAATTGACAGGAATAACAATTAATCCAGCAATCAACAATTAATTGAAAATTAATTATTATAAATAAAAAATTATTAATTAAAATAAAATATAAAAACTTGAAATCCTTTTTACTCTTTCTCTGTTTTCAAAAAACTTGAAAGAAAAGAGAAGGGGGGCGGCTTTGTTTTGTTGAATGATAAAGACGGCTCCGGTCACTTTTCCAAAAGTATAAAACTTTTGTTTTGTTGTTTTTGTTGAATGAGGAAAAGGACGGCTCCCCTTTTCTTATATATATATATAAAAGGTTAGTTAGGTTAAGAATAGGGCTAATTTTAATTAATTAATTAAATAATTAAGAAAATAATTATTTCTCAAGTCATCCGTTTTCTTTTGAAAATAAAGAGTATGGCTTAATCCCAATTACCTTTTATATAAATATTTATATTATATACAAATATATAATATAAATTAATTCTATTTTAAAGTCTTCTATTATTATAGTGGGCTTCTATAATTAGGGCCTACTAGAAAATTACATGGACTTAGATCTAAAATTCAACTAATTAATCAATTCAATTAATTAATTAATTCCACGAGTTTAAATTAATCAATCCAATTGAGCAATTTAATATATTCCTTTAATTGAGATTTGTAATCAAATTAGATCAAATTACATAATCAAATATATAATTAAATATTTAATCCAACAATTGAATTAAATTAAAATCTCATTTAATTAATCCAAATTAATCAATTATTCCAACCATTGGAATTATCAATCACGAAATGTCAACAACCAAAATTATGTGTGACCCTTTTAGGTTCACGACTAACACCAGCAGTAGGCTTATAACTTTTATAAGTTTATAAATAATAATTTATTACATTAATTAATCTAATTAATTAATTCTCTTGAAATTAACTCTTTAATTTCAAGAATCTACAAGTCCATACATGTACGATCCTTTCGACAATTAGTTTCCCTATTAAATCTTGGGCATGGATTTATAAGTCGAAACCCAATTGATTTAATAACTGTGATTTCATTTCAAGTTAAAGTAATTCATTTATGAATTAATATTCATCGTGCCCTGACCAAGGTCTTTGAATCACAAACTATGAAAATTCACAGGATACTCTCTTGTCTATAGACAAGTGTCGAATTCTATGTTGGCTACAGACAAGCCTCAATGCACATCGATATAATACCCAAAATACCCCTTTTTACGATTGTCAGACAATCAAAAGATAAATCTAAGTATTGCACAATGTGCACAAGGCTACCATCGTACCTCAAGTCAAGGACTAATCATGTACTATTGCAATATGGAAATTCTTATTCGACAGACAAATCTTCCAGTTAAGAATTTTCATCGGGTCATGTTCAATAAACTTGTTCTCCAACAAGCACCTACATATATGCACTCGTGTCACAACGCTGATGTTAATGGAATGCAACATCCTTGTCTTACAAGCATGCATCATATGCGCAAGTCTTACCGGGCTATTCAATGTCCTATTTCGAAAAGCCCATTAACTTAGAACAAGTTTAAGACCGAGACCTTAGAAACATGTTTCATGATTGCCATCGTATGCGTAACCATATCCCATAGTTTAAATTGTTTTAAGAACTTTATCATACGTGTAATTATAATAAAAGTGAAACTTAAGATAAAGAAAATTGCCTTTATTAATATAATTCTAATAAAATTATTATACAAGTAGAATAAAATCCAATCTAATTGGAACGTCGGACACTCTACTCTAACACAAGATGGTGTCAATAATACTAAATTTTGATAATGTATAATTCATATTTTGAAGAAAAACAAGTTTTATTATTTAATTGGCATATTAAAATAAGTAATGATTACCTTTTCTTTCTTTCTTTCTTTCTATCTTGGTCAAACCATTTCCCTCTTTCTTTCCTCTTCTTATATCTCACGTCCACCACCAACACCAAATGCATTCAATGCATCCTTCTCCTTCCATCTTCCATTTTTTTTTCTTCCATTTGTTTTCATCAGTCTTTTTTTTCCTTTTCTTTTACTCAGCACTCTGCTTCATGTTTCTGCTTCAACATCTGGGCCAAATGAGAAGGCAAAAGTTTTGGTGATGCCACCAGATTCGATGAATCCACGGTAGAGGCGAAGCTAAATTGCATGAATAATAAAAGAAATATTTGGAACAAAGGCAAAGACATAGTCAAATTCAAAGCTTTAAGTTTCCAACTTTTTAAGGTAATGAGAATTATAGGTATGAGAAATGATTCATAATAATTCGATTTCTGGATAAGAGGATCATCCATAAGTTGCAACTGTAGAGCATTCTCTCGTTATATTACTCATATGAGTAGAGACTCGTGCTGATAACGTGTTATAAACTAGTGAGAAAATAGAGAAAGTACATAAAGAAATTATCAGGTATATGATTCATTATAACTGAATTCCTATTTATAGCGAAACTTAGAATGGTATAATTATAATTACGTAATTTTATTAGGGATAAAATAGTCATTCACACTGACGGTAATAATTATACTTAATATGCATGCACATTGAAGTGGTTGGCATTTATATAACACACACACACACACACACATATATATATATATATATATATATATATATATATATATATATATATATATATATATAGTAGATAGTAAATAGAATATATTACTACAGGAAACACTGTCCTATGGTGGTGGTAGGGGTCACCTATTTAAGGAGTCCAGCTGTTAAAACATGACCTTAGTGTTCATTCATCTCCACAACCATTCATTCTTGATAACAAGCAGGGTGTATGCACATAGAACTATATGTACATCCATTTCTTCTAGGACTGTGGTTTGTTTCTTACTGCAACATCTAAATATCTTTTTTTTTTTTTTTTTTTTTTACTGAGTAGTTTAAATATACATGGGAAAGATGGTGTTCTCTCCAGTTCTCCTTTCCATCATATTCTTGGAGGAGTTCACTATTTTCTGCCTTTCAAAAAGTAATATTACTTCCGGTTGCATTCCGAATGAGAAGAAAGCCCTCCTGAGGTTCAAAGGAAGCTTGTCAGACCCATCGGATAGGTTGTCATCGTGGATTAAGACGAACGACGATTGTTGTACTTGGCAAGGTATCAAATGTGACAAAGATACAGGACATGTTATCGGCCTTGATCTCCGAAACAGAGGCATAATAACTGATGACATGTTACAATTCAGAGACACGGCTATACATGGTAACATGATTGATCCTTCTCTATTGGAATTGAAGTACTTGAGTTACCTGGACTTAAGTTTGAATGATTTTCAGTACAGCTCGATTCCAGCGTTTGTCGGATCGATGAAGCAGCTGCGATATCTTAATCTCTCTTGTGCAGGCTTTTCCGGCACTGTTCCTCACCAACTTGGCAACCTCTCAAGCTTGCGTGCACTTGATCTCAGAGGCTCACTAAGACATCTGGAAGGCAATATTGATCTTGGGTTTTCATATGGAAATCTAATAGTCGAAGATTTCATGTGGGCTACTAATCTTTCGTCGCTGGAGTATCTTGATTTGAGTTATGTCAACCTCGGCAGGACAAAAGATTTAATTAATGTACTCAACATGCTTCCTTCTATAGTTGTGTTAGGCTTAATTGGAAGTGGACTTAATAACACAAATCTACCTCATACTAGCTTTCTACAAAATATGAAATCCTTGAGTATTCTTGATCTTTCATACAACTCGCTTAACCACCAGGCAGATTGGGTATCTGATTTACTGAGGGATAAATGCCACTTGAAGTCCTTGAATCTGATGTATAATCAACTTTATGGGGACATCTCAGGAGCATTTAAAAACTTATCCACATGCTCGAGTCACAACTTGGAATTTCTATGTTTGGTGGGGAATGAACTTGTAGGTCATTTGCCCGAGGAGGTAGGTGAACTGAAGCAGTTAACAGAGTTGCATGTTTCTCAAAACAGGTTGTCTGGTCCAATCCCCTCATCTCTTGGAAATTTAAGAGCCCTGAGAGCGCTAGAGTTGTCCAAGAACCATTTATCAGGCAATCTTCCAGATTACTGGGTGAACTTTCCTTGCCTAACTTTTGTAGGATTGTCGTCTAATCAGCTATCAGGGGCCATTCCAAACTCCATTGGTGGAGCTTACTCTTTGAAATCATTTCACTTGAACAACAATAGTCTTACCGGGAAACTCCCATCTACTTTAAAGAACTGCACAGGGTTACAAATTTTGGATGTTGGAGACAATAAATTATATGGGGAATTGCCTGAATGGATTGGAAATGACATGTTGAGTATGCGAATTATTAGGCTAAGGAATAATGAGTTCCATGGAGCCATTCCATATGTGTACTGTCAACTGTTCAAACTCCAAGTAATGGACCTTGCAGACAATAAGTTGACGGGAAACATTCCACACTGCTTTGGCAATTTCTCGGGAATGGTCAAGGGTGGAACCGTCGCTGGTGAGTTTTCGTTATATAGTTTGTTCACAATGATCTCAATTTAAGTTTTACAGTTCGATAAGCTCTTTCATGTGATTACAACCATTTAATTATCAAGGTTTGGGATATTTACCCACAAAAAACAGAGAGAATTTTAAAAGTATATGTTAAAAAACTTGAGGTTTGAGTTTGCCTTAACTTATTGAATATTGTTTTGCTTATAAAGGTTGAAAATATAAGATGGAATTAACCTTAATGGAGATTATACACCAAATCTCAGTGGGAGTTTCTGTGCCAATAACAAATTGTGGCATTAAGTAATATTACTAAAGTTCTACCATCAGCTTAAATGTGGTAAAAAAAAAATATATATATATATATACACTGATTATCAATTTTTTAACCAACCTGTAAACTGGGTAGATATTATCACAATGTAAATACTTGTAGCTACACTGTTATTATCACTTGAATACACAACGAAAATATCTTTTCATTGCAGAGGTGTATATTGAAAGATTTCTTGAGAGTCTGAATGTAGTGATGAAAGGGGTGATGCTGGAGTACACCACAGTTTTAGGATACTTAGTCAGTGATGCTGGAGTACACCACAGTTTTGGATCTTTCGAATAATCAGCTTGCCGGAGAAATCCCTTCCGAGCTGACAACCCTCACTGGCTTGATTGGTCTCAATTTGTCGCATAATCATCTAAGAGGAGATATTCCTGGAAAGATTGGAGATATGCAGTCATTGACATCACTTGATCTTTCCGGCAACAATTTGTTCGGAACAATTCCAGAGAGCTTAGCAAATTTGACTTTTCTAAGTCATTTGAACTTGTCGAACAACAATTTGTCTGGGAAAATCCCGACAGGACCTCAACTACAAACTCTTAACGACGCTTCAGATTATGAGGGCAACCCTGGACTCTGTGGAGCTCCATTACTGAAGAAATGTCATATTGATAATGAAACACCTCCGAATGTTGAAAATGATGAAGAAGATGATGATGATGGAGACACAACCGATAAGTTTTACCTGTATGCATTCATAATTAGTGGTGTGGCCGCTGGGTTTTGGGGCTACTTTGGAGTTTTGGTCTTCAAAAGGAGCTGGAGACTAGCTTTGTTCCGGTATATGGATGCTATTATAGGCAAAATGTTGGGGCGAAGTTAAGGTGTTACGAGTTTCGTGATAAGCAACTTGCTGCTTAATTATTATCAGAATAGCTTTTATATATTCCGTGAATGGGTGTTGACTATCTTATGCTCTGTGCTTCAGTTTTTTCTTGTGATACATAATGTTGTATGTGAGTTATTGTATTATTCGTATCAGCTTTTTGAAAAGAAAAGTTGATGAAAATTATTGTAATAAATTTGCACCTTGAATGTTCAGGAAGATTATTATTTGAATGAATGCAGATTGCTATCATTATCGCTTACGCTTCTAAGTTCTACATATAAAGTGCTTTAACAATTTTTGGGTGATGTTATGAGCATTGTATGTTCTGCATCTTTTTCAATCACTGGGGTCTCTTATCAACCTGGATAGACTAAGTTTTTTGCCGCTGAATGACTAATTCATGTATAAATTTACATGCAGGTTTAAAGGTGGATTTTTTTTATCGAAGCTGAGTTATAAGGAGAATGAAAAAAGCATACCTTCAATTCAGTGTCAGTTATTGGTGAAAAGCTACTTTCATCATATTTCCATTATTTGGATAAATAAAATGCAAACTATTCGGAATTAATTATGGTCAGTCTCAAATGTATTTATAAAATTTTATTTTTGTAAACTAAATGATTGAAGATACAACTTATATTCACTTTCATCTGTATCAATATAGAAGGTTTGGGATCTATTTATTCAATAGTTAATCCATGTAACTTCATTAGTCAGCAGGTAAATATCCACGAATAGTTTGTTTGTTTTTTAGGTTGACTAACTGCCAAAATAAATTTCTTGGTTGGTTAATTAATAGCATGTTGCTTTATTCTATATATTATTAACAAGCATAATGTGTTCCAGTATCATTATATTCATTAGTCAAAGTAAAACAAATTCAAAGTTCGTTGCACTTGATGAGTATATGCAGGTGTTGGTGTTGCGTACGCATGAATGTCAAGGTCAGGGTGAGGGTCAGGGATATTTAAGTTCCAGCATATCAAACTTGACCTCAAGCATAAAGGGTTTACTTCAAGTCAAGTCAACTGAGTGTTCATTGGTCGATTTCCAGAACCATTCATTCTTGAAAACAGGTAGGGGAAATAGTGACCAGTAGTTAAAGCTAACTATATCTTCTGAACTTGTGGCTAAGTTTTTATTACACCATCTGATCTTTCTTTCTTTCTTCACTTTCTAGCCTATCTCATCAAACTATTTTCTGAGTGAATATATAAATGGGGAAGATAATGTCCTCTGCAATTCTCCTTTCCATCATCGTCTTTTGCAGCCTAGCAAATAATGTTACTTCCAATTGTGTTTCAAAGGAGCAGAAAGCTCTCCTGCGGTTCAAAGCAAGTGTGTCAGACCCATCCAATAGGTTGTCATCATGGGTTAAGACCGACGATTGTTGTATTGGCTAGGTGTCGAGTGTGACAATGCTACAAGACATGTTATCGGGCTTGATCCCGGGAATCAAGACATAAAAAATGATTTCCCAAGCCCTGATAGCATGTTACAAAGCCAAACAGTTGATTCCTCCCTATTGGAATTGAAGTACCTGAGTTACTTGGACTTGAGCTTTAATGATTTCCAGTACAGCCCGATTCCAGCGTTTCTTGGATAGATGAAGCGGCTGCAGTATCTTAGTCTTTCTGGTGCAAAATTTGCTGGCGTTGTCCCACACCAACTTGGCAACCTCCCAAGCTTGCGTGGACTTGATCTTAGCGGTTCAAATAGAGATCTAATAGTCGATGATTTCATGTGGGCTAGTAAACTTTCGTCGCTGGAGTATCTTGATATGAGTTCAGTCAACCTCAGCACAACAAGAAATCTAGTTAAGGTACTCAGCATGCTTCCTTCTATAGTAGCTTTAGGCCTTTCGGATAGTGGACTTGATAAAACTAATCTAGTCCATGCATGTGTAAACTCTACACTATTTACTAATGTCCAATATCTAGATTTGAGCCGCAATTCATTTAACGGAGATTTGCCTTGCTTTCTCCAAAATATGACCTTATTGAGTTATCTTGATCTTTCAAACAACCTTAACTTTTCCGACCACTCACTTCACTTGAAGTCATTGAATCTGATGTCTAATCAATTTTATGGGGACATATCAGAATCCTTTAAAAATTTATCTGGTTGCTGGGGCCACAACTTGGAAATTCTAAGTTTAGGGGATAATCAATTCTATGGTCATTTGCCTTGGGAGCTTGAACTCAAGCAATTAACATGGTTAGATGTTTCTCAGAACATGTTGTCTGGTCCTATCCCATCCATATCTAATCTGCTTTCGGGGCCCATTCCAAACTCCATTGGAGGATCTTACCAGTTGCAATGGTTTCAATTGGACAACAACAGTCTTACAGGGCAAATTCCTTCTACATTAAAGAACTGCACAGAGTTATCGGCTCTGGATATTGGAGACAATAAATTATCTGGAAAATTACCTCAATGGATTGGAAATGACCTGCCTTTTCTAGAAATTCTTAGACTAAGGAATAATAAGTTTTACGGAAACATGCCACCTTGCTGACAATCAGTTGACTGGAAATATTCCACACTGCTTTGGCAATCTTCCTCGAATGGTCAAGGATGGAACCACCCTTGGTGAGTTATCATTTAACATTTCGTATATTCTCTAGTTCTTGTTACAGTGATCTCAATTTATCATTAAACTCTTTAATATGATTACAATAATTTATTGAACTATGTAGGAATGCTTTTAGGAAAAAGGGGAGAAAACAGTGGGAGTTAAAATGTAGAGGCTCATTATAATTTTCTATAGATATAGGATTGCTTATGATGGGATAAAATGTAAGATGAAATCAAACCCTCATGGGAGTTAACTATCCCAATTATTTATTATGCATGGTGCTTTTCTTTAGTGACAGTTAAAGTAATTGTTATGCATGCTTTTAGATGTTACAGTTTTGTGTTATAATAAGTTGACTTAAAGTATTATTACTAAAACATATGGTGAACTCGTTATGGTGAAGATAAAAATGAAGTTCTCACTTATTTTCGATGAACTTTTTTTTTTTTTGGGAATAAGTTGGGACAGTGGTTATTGGGGGAGAAGGGATAACTCTCAAAGAATTCGGGTCTCGAGGTTTTATTAATCAATTTTTGTATTAATAAGATTTCGCTTTTTCTAGAGGGAGTTTGTTATGCTGGAGTACACAATCAGTACATCGCAATACTTGGTCAATTTGGATATTTCGAGTAATCAAATTGTTGGAGAAATCCCACTTGAGCTGGCGAGCGTCACCAGCTTGATTGGCCTCAATTTGTCGCACAATCATCTCAGAGGAAAAATTCCAGGAAAGATCGGAGATATGAAGTCATTGGAATCACTTGATCTTTCCAACAATAACTTGTCCAAAACAATTCCCGAAAGTTTAGCGAAGTTGACTTTTCTAAGTCATTTGAACTTGTCGAATAACAATTTGTCAGGCCAGATCCCGACAGGACCTGAACTGCAGAATTTTATTGACCGGGCGATTTATGAGGGCAACCGTGGACTATGCGGAGCTCCATTGCTGAAGAACTGCTACATTATTAATAATAAAACACCTCCAAATGTCGAAAATGTTGCGGAAAATGATGGTGACAATGTTGATAAGTTTTACCTCTATTCATTTATAATTAGTGGTTTTGCCACTGGATTTTGGGGGTACTTTGGAGTTTTGGTCTTCAAAAGGAGCTGGAGACTAGCTTTATTCCGTCATATGGACGCGGTAATAGGCAAAATGTTGGGGAGACGTTAAGTTGTTGTAAGAGTTTCCAGATGTCCTGTCCATGTTGCAGAAGGTTACTGTTAGAATGGTTTTTAAATTTTCAGTGGATGATTGTTGCCTATTTTATGTTGTATGCTTGTAAATGTGTTCTTGTATTATTATGTGAAGAGTTGGATTTTTGTAAAAGAAAAGGCTAATAATAAACTAGTTGTGATAATTTGCACCTTCTGTGTTTAGGGAGTTGATTATGATGTGTTTTTTTCCCCTATTATTGTTTGGATGAATGCAGATTACTAATATTATTACTTACAAACATATATAGTTAATTCAATCTCCTGTGTATCTAATAAGTTATGGTTTGCCCTTGCTTAACCAAATATAAATTTGAATAGTATCTTTTTTTCTAGTTTGAGAACGGTTGCCTTAGTAGTGATTCAAATTTCTTTATAGTGAGAATGGCTGTCCATTGTTATTGTTCACTATTGTGCTATTGGTGATTGTTGGCCCAAAGATGGCAAAACAAGGTATTTTGCAGTGGAGTATTATAAAATCCAGCATTTCTAAGTTTGTATCTGTAACTAGTGTGTCTGTTTTCATGCCTGAACATTAATATAAGTAAACTTAGTCCAATTTTATACCAGATTATAATTTTTTATTTACTAGTAAGGTGCACATGTACCGTATAATTTTACTAATTTAATTAAAAAAAAATTATATAAATGAAATATTTTTTTTACTTCAATATCCTTTTCTTATTACATTTTATATTCAACAACAACAACAATTAAAAACAATGATAGGCAAACGAAAACATGGTGAAAACATTTTGAACCAAGAAACCCGTGCCAATGGACATAATTGAAATTGTCATAGAAGTGAATCAGCATCAATTCTCCTATTTTATGTTGGTCTTTTTTTTTGGACAATGGAGAATATAATTAGCTAAAAAGGCACTTTTTCAGTATATATATAATGGAACTAAATTTGCAACGAAGATGTTGGGAATATTATTTTCAACAATATTTCCTTGTCTGTAATTTGCCTTTCTTGGGACTTAAGTATTTTAGGATTCTAAATTTCTTTTTTAGTTGAAGTTTATTTAGTTTCTAAAATACTTAATTAATTTGTTTAACAAGACTAGGAGTCTTGATTTAAAAGGAGAACCAAGACGCAAGACAAAACGTACGTGAGATGGGATTTCTTGAAGCAGTACAAGCACAGCGCACTCTGAGTTTTGGTGGATAATTAGAAGAATTACTACGTTGCGTAACCAACGGAGAAATTCTACTAACGAAGAAGCGAAAAGTATTTTGTGTATCAAGATTTTGATACAAGTTATTTTCATATATTACTTTTTGTTAATTTGTATTGGATATGAACGGTTTAGAAAGTAATATAGTTTTCGGGTTTGTATACCCAAGTTCGTAAGCACGATTGCTTACGAACTGAAAATTAATTTCTATTTATTTTTATTCCCGCTGCTTTCTGAGATTCAGTTGATGTTAAGACTGGTGACACTTATCACGAAATATAACATCATATCTAAAAACTGCATTTCTACAAAACTACAATTGGCACCAGAGCAGGATACTTAACCTTAAGTATTTCGATCCTTGTTTTGTAGATTTGTCTGAATGGATGCTCAAGGTAACCCGAGACCCCCAATCCTAAATGGTGATAACTACTCCCTCTGGAAACAGAGGATGCGATGACATATCAAAAACATTGACGAACGAGCGTGGAGAACCATTCTTGTTGGATGGGAGAAACCTCGTGTTGCTGCTGATGGCGACGGTGATTCTGTGTTCAAGAGAGAAGAAGACTGGACGGACAATGAAGTAGCCATCTCAAACTGGAACTCTAAAACCATCAATACCTTGTGCAGCTATGTCGATGCTAACTATTACAAAGTGATCAAGAACTGCGAGTCTGCGAAAGAAGCATGGGATGCCCTTCAAAAGGTATGCGAAGGAACTGCAAGTGTGAAGAGATCTCGCCTGAGAATGCTCACCACAACGTTCGAGACCATGAGAATGGATGATAAAGAGTCGGTTGTGGAGTATGCGATGAGACTCTCTGACATAGCAAGTGAAATTGGAAACCTTGGCGAGCCCATGTCAAATGCACGACTTGTTGGAAAACTTCTCAAATCCATATCAAAGAAGTTCAATATGAAAGTGGTTGCTATTGAGGAATCCAAAGATACTGACAAACTAGTCTATGATGACTTAGTCGGTGCACTCAAAACGTATGAGATGGAGCATATGGACCTTCATTCCAAGGAGAAGAATGTGGCTCTCACTTGCGATATTAACTCAAAAGATGAAGATGAAGATACTAACTGGAGAGAGCTCTTCGACAAATTTGAAAGAACCACACTTGGAGAGGAAGATGTGTCACTCCTTACTCAAAAATTTAATCGCTATTTGACGAAAAAGAACAACATTGGAGGAAAATGATCAAGTTCCATGATGGACACACCACCTCCAAGGTCATCTGGAAGAAAGTTATCCCACTTCCATCCCTCCTCCTCTGAATCAAATATTGGAACTTCTTCCAAGCAACTTAGAGAAATCTAATGCCATGAGTGCAAAGGATGGGGACATTACAAAAACGAATGTGCAAACACCTTAAGGAAGAAGAGTCTCATTTCAAAGGAGTTTGATGAAGATGAAAGCGACTCTGATTCATCTGAGTCAGTACCTGCTCTTTTTGCTCATGTTGCCTGGGATGACAACTTTTGAGTTCGCAACATCAATTCGAACACCCTGTGTCTGAATGCTGAGGTTGAAAATACTCGAGATGAATACAGAAAATTGTGCGTGGAATATGATGAACTATTTTCCAAGTGGGGAAATCAGGTTTTAAAAGTGAAAGCCCTAATGATCAAAGCTGAAAAACTAACTCTTGAAGTTGATGATCAAGTGAAGATTATTACTCGTTTGGAGACATCTCTTACAAGAAAAGATTCGGAATTGGAACGAGTAAAGGCTGAACTAAAAAAGGTTCAAGATACTGTCTCTAACCTCAATAAGGGAAAGGCAAAACTGGATGAAATTTTGGAGATGTCGTACCCAGAAACTTCAAGGCACGAAATTGGTTACAAACCGTAGCAACAATCGTCTCAAGTCAGCCACAACCAAGAATCTGTCAAGCGCCATAAGAAGAGAAGAAGGCAGTATGTTTGCCATCACTGTGGAGATCATGGCCACATTCGTCCTTTTTGTTGGAAAAGAACAGGCAAGAAAAGTCAGTTTCAGAGGATCAGCCATGGTGTTGGGACTCATGACAAGACTGGGGTTTCCGTCACCAAAGGCAACTCCAAGTTCAGACAAGTCTGGGTAAAAAAGGGCGAGGTCAGGTGCAATATGATTTATACTTCTCTTAAATCTCATGTTCCAGGAGCATGGTACTTTGATAGTGGATGCTCAAAACACATGACCGGATCCGAAGAACTCCTGTCGAACATCGTAAAATTCAAGGGAGGAAAGGTCAAGTGTGGTGGAGGAGCAAATGGACAGATTATTGTTCAAGGAACTCTACATGTTCCAGGGATTGCCAAACTGGAAAATGTGCTACTCGTTGATGGGCTGACTGCAAATTTGATAAGCATTAGCCAGCTATATGATGGAGGTTTCAATGTCAAATTTACTCGAGAAAATTGTGAGGTGTGTGATGAAGGAAGTACCTGCATTCTAACTGGCCAGAGAACGTCCGATAACTGCTATCAAATTAATGGAGACATGTTCTGTAAGCTGTCCCAGCTAAGCGATACCGAGGTGTGGCATCAAAAACTCGAACACGATAACTACAAAATATTGGAAAGGCTTGTTAAGAAAGATGCGGTGAACGGACTACCAAAACTAAACACAAAAATCATCCTTGTCTATGAAGCTTGTCAAAAGGGGAAGCAAGTTAAGGTACCACATCCATATGTCCAGAGTCTTATCACTTCAAATTGCTTTGAACTCATGCATATGGACCTCATGGGACCACTTGAGGTAGAGAGTCTAGGAGGTAAAAGGTATGTTTTGGTTATCGTCGATGATTTTTCTAGATATACATGGATCGAATTTTTAAAAGAAAAATCAGAAACATTTGGTTCATTTAAAAAACTTGCTAAAAAATTGTGTGTGCATTTTGGAGTAAGTATAGGAAGAATCAGAACCGATCATGGAAATGAATTCGAAAATGAATCTTTTTCAAACCTTTGCTCTAAAAAGGGAATTACTCATGAGTTTTCATCTCCTATTACTCCGCAGCAAAATGGTATAGCAGAACGCAAGAATAGATCCCTTGCGGAGATGACTAGGACCATGCTGATTTCAAATGGTATAGCAAAACAATTTTGGGCGGAAGCTATGAATACAGCATGTCACACCATTAATAGAGTATACTTTAGACCGGGCTCTCATGTCACCCCCTATGAACTATTGTTTGGTGAGAAACCTAACTTAAGTTACTTTCATGTTTTTAGGTGTGTCTGTTTTGTCTTGAATGATAGAGGGTACCTCTCAAAACTTGATTCTAAAAGTGACAAATGTATTTTTATGGGTTACTCTCAAAATAGTCATGCATATCGAGTTTTTAATCTTAGAACACGTTGCATGATGGAATCGGTCAATGTGAAATTTGATGATACAGTGAGTGGAATAAAACCTGAAGATGATGATGATCTAATTTATGATCAGAGACCTCAGTTTGTTATGGATGGTTTAGATGATGTTGCAGGTGTAGAAGCTGCTGTTGCAGGTGATGACGGGTCTGGTGACATGTCACCAAACCCAACACTGCCTCAGGAAGAAACTGGCAATGATCAAACTGGAGAACAGACCCCAGTCCCAGCTCCTTCTCCAGTAACTCCTGAGTCTGAGGATGAGGACCCTGGAAATCAAATTGATCTTTATCAAAGAGACATTCCTTCAAGAATCCAAAAGAATCATCCAACCAGGCAGATAATTGGTGACCTTGATCAGAGGAGTACAAGGAAAAGACAGATTGACTTTAAGGAGATGGTAAGGTATGTCTGTTTGTCCACTAATTGTTCTCAAATTCGAGAAACCTTGTTTCTTGCTGAAACAGAACCGAAACGAGTGGAGGATGCATTGAAGAGTGAATTTTGGATTAAAGCAATGCAAAAGGTGCTTGACCAATTCACAAAGAATGATGTGTGGGACCTTGTCCCTCGCCCGGAGAATACCCATGTCACTGGAACTAAGTAGATATTCAAGAATAAAACGGATGAAGCCGGGAACATCATTCGAAATAAAGCAAGGTTAGTAGCGCAATGATACACCCAAATTGAGGGTGTCGACTTTGACGAAACTTTTGCACCGGTAGCACGTATAGAATCAGTAAGATTACTTCTTGCAGTGGCTTGTCATTTAAAAATTTCACTACATAAAATGGACATTAAGAGTGAATTTTTAATGGTGTTTTGAGTGAGAAAGTATATGTTGAGCAACCAAAAGGGTTTGTGGATCCCTACAAACCAAATTTTGTTTTAAAACTTAAAAAGGCATTGTATGGTTTAAAGCAAGCTCCGAGAGCTTGGTATGAGAGGCTAACTCAACATCTACTATTTTTAAATTTTAAACGAGGTGAGGTTGACAAGACCTTGTTTCTTCTCAAATCCCATAAACACATTCTTATTGTCCAAATTTATGTGGATGTTATTATCTTTGGTTCGACTAACGAACAGATGGTGAAGGATTTCGTTGTTCAGATGTCAGACACTTTTGAGATGAGTATGCAAGGTGATCTTTCGTATTTTCTTGGACTACAAATTAAACAACTTGATGATGGAATTTTTCTATCACAGACCAAATATGCAAATAATCTGGTCAAAAAGTTTGGTTTAGAATGTGAGAAACCTAAGAGAACGCCTCTGGGTAAAGATAAGAAAATGTCGAGAGATGATGTTGGCTCTGGTGTTGACAACACCCTTTATAGGAGCATGATTGGTAGCCTCCTTTATTTAACTGCCAGCAGACCCGACATCATGTATGCTGTGTGTTTGTGTGCAAGATATCAGGCCAACCCCAAGGACTCACATCTGAAAGCTGTTAAAAGAATAATTCGATATGTGGGAGGAACAAGTGAATTAGGGTTGTGGTATACTAAAGAAACATGCACTGAATTGGTAGGGTATACGGACTCAGATTGGGCTAGGGATGTAGTTGATAGGAAAAGTATTACAGGGGGTTGTTTCTTTTTGGGGAGTAATTTAGTCTCTTGGTATAGCAAGAAATAAAACTGTATTTCTTTGTCCACAGCCGAAGCCGAGTACATTGCGGCAGGAAGTGCATGTACGCAGCTCCTTTGGATGAACCAGATGATTGAAGACTACGGTCTCCATAGCAATATTTTGACCGTACTATGTGACAATACGAGTGCAATCGACATCTCAAAAAATCCAGTTCAGCACTCTCGTATAAAGCACATTGACATCAGGTATCATTTCATATGAGGCTTAGTTGAGAGAAAGATAATAAGTCTTGAACATGTAGGAATAGAAAACCAGCTCGCAGACATATTCACAAAAGCATTAGACTTAGAGACCTTCTCTCGATTGAGAAGAGATCTCGGTATGTGTATAGTCTAGTTCGTGTTGGGTTTGATGTTATGACATCCATTATTGTCATCAGTCATAACATCTGTATAATTTACATGCATTGTTTTTGTTTTTGTTTCATACATCATACGAATGCATTGAGTCTGAATTAAAAGAGAAACAAGATTATGTGTTGTAATAAAAGTGATGACAAAAGGACTAACCTCCTCGATTTGGTGATTGTGAAACTCTCCCGCAGAAACAGGTTTTTCTCCCAGGTCCAAAAACAAAAGGTGTAATCAGCAATTGCTAAAGATGCAATAATTCTCTTCTAATCTTAAAAAGATGAAGATAATCTAGACTAAAGGTCTGATCTTTATATTTCACCTTATTGAGAGATTTTGATGTTGTAATTAACTTGGGTTAAGGGGTTTCTTTTTCATTGACTTCACCATTTGTAAATGTTAGGTCTGATGTCATCAGTCATAAAAAACAACACTGATCAAAATCTCTGAAAATATTTGTGTGTTTTTCTTTTACCTTTTTAGGTCATTTTTTTAAGCATAAATTAAGACATTCATATTTTGTGAGTTTGCCTTAGTGCTGTATGTTCTGTTTCTCTTATTCAATTCCTATTCTGACGTCTCTTGATTTTAGTTGAGAATGTGGGTATTTGATTGTTCCAGTGGTTCTATGATCGGCAATGTTGAGGAGGTAATATGAGACTGACTTCCTCTTATTCTTTCTCATAGTACGTGTGCTTTGTATTTTTATGGTGATGGTTCATTCCTTGGCTTTCTTTCGGTTTCTAAGTGTTGTCTTTATAGATTGTTTTAGTGGGCCTCTTGAGCAGTTGAGTTTGAAGTATAGTGCCTTAAGCTAAGGGATAGTGGGCCGGTTATTAGGAAAGTTTATCTTTTGGGGTAATTGTTGCTAATTTTTTTGGTAGGGTAGATTTTGTAAATATTCTTTTTCCTTTTATCTCTTTGGTTTCTCTCTCCTCCCCAATGGTAAGTTTTGTTTTCTTTTAAAGCCGGTTTTCTTACCGTTTTGGCCCACTTCAATTCTCTCTCCTAAGTTTTCAATATCCTTCTCAAACTCAAATTTCTCACAGTATTTCTAGATTTTACTGCTCTTTGTCGTGTGTTTTGTTGAGATTTGCAGGATGTCAAAATCACCCTCTGGTTCTAGGGTTCCTGATCTTCCGGCGGGAGTTGCATGCTCCGACGAACGGGCCGTTCCACCGATACCCAGATTTGGAGGGATGGACATTCGCGAGGAAATAGGTGTTGCCTTCACACGACACCCATCACCAACTGTGTCAGAACCATGTGGTTCCGCTCCGGCGAGCTCCCTTACCATGGCTCCAATCTCTGCCCAGTTTGACGCCGCCCCTTTGGCCCAAGTGATTCTCGGTCAGCAGGTCAATGAGATTGATGTCGACAACCCTCCTGACCTACATCTTATTGCTGAGATTTTTGGACGTTCCGATGACCCCACTTTGAAGCGGTCACGGCGATTAAGGAATATTCCTCTGGGGGTTGTTCCCTCGGCAGTTCCTAAGTGCCGAGAAGGGCCACGTCGTTTTGTTCCGATAGAGCATATGAATCTTGCTGAAGATGTTACTGTGGCCACTGACTCTGATGACGAAGAGTTTGTGCCTCCGGCAACCGTCTCTGCTCCACCGACCTCAAGTGCTCCTTTAGCTCCCAAAAAGGTTCGTGGACGTCTGAAGCAGACGGTTTCACTTAAAGAGAAGAAAAACTCTCCAGTTTCAATTAAAGTTTCACCAGGTTCCATGGAGACTGAGTACTCAAGCGCTCCATATGAGATAGTGGATTTCTTCACTGGTGAAGTATCCAGTTCGGCTAAACTAGTTATTCAAGAACCCCCAGTCATATCCACTCCTCCGACTTCTCCAATATTTGATGCTGCTCTTGAATGTTCTCCGGATGAGTCTGATGATGTTCCCCTTGTGCACCTGATGAAGTCTGTGAAAGCTGCCAAGAAGAAAGCAAGGCGAAATTCCAAGGCTGCTGTTGTTGATGATGTCCAGCAAGCTGATGTTGGGACTGGTGACTTGTCACCAGAGGCAACATCACCGGTCCCTACTGCTGTCTCTCCTTCCCACTCCCTTTCCAGTGCTGAGATTAACTCTGCTCCTTTGGGTACAGAGTCTTTACCTGTTGAGGATGATGAAGCCCCAGTTTCTGATGAAGTGGAAATAGAGGATATTGTTCCTTTTTCTGCAAAATTTTTATCCTCCTAGGCTGAGGAGCTTTTCTCGGTTTATAAATCCCGCGGCATGATTGATGAATGGCGGGTCTCTGTTGAATTGTTCAAGCGTCAAAACTTGATTGCATTCCTTGAGCACAGGGGCCTGTATTCGACTGTTTCCACCACCATACCTTTTATCCGGGATGTTATTGTGGAGTTTTATGCAATCCTTTTGCCCTCGGTTGTTGTGGATATGTCTGCGAATTATGGGAAAGTATTTGTACGAGGTCAGGTTTACGCCTTCACCCCTGCCCTGATTAATTCTGCGTTTGGTACTAACGCTTTTCATGGGGACTCCACTGCTGACAATATGGATGAGGTTATTGCTTTTCTGTCGGGCGGACTGCTCACCACTTGGCATGAGCAATTACCCATCACGCGATTGACATCGCTTTACTCGGTCCTACATAAATTGGAGATTTTTAACTGGGTTCCTTCGAAAAACTCGACAGTGTTGACCAGACCTCAGGCTCAATTCCTGTACAAAATTGGGAATGGACTCCAGTTCAATTTTGGCCAGCTTGTGTTTGACATGGTCACTAGGTTTGCTTCCTCCAAATCTTCTTCATCTCTCTGTTTTCCTTCTAAAATTTACAGTATCTTGGAGAGTCAAGGGTTCATACCTGCTGAGAGTGATACCCTCACTGGTGAGGCGGAGTGGTTCACCTTGCGAGGCCAGCATCTCTCTAGGGCCCGCATTGTTGACTTGCCCTGGATTGCTCCTGTTCGAGATGGTGATGCCCATGGTGACACTTCTGCATCTCCTGTCACCGGGGACAACATGGTGCAACTGATGACACCGGTTGTCCGGGCTCAAGTGGCTTTACTTGACAACCAGATTGTCCATCTGGATAGTCAGCGTGCTCAGCTTTTGGCGTTGCGGGGTTCCCTGTGTAAGGCCCTTTTGGTTTCTAAACAAAAAGGAGGAGATCGAGACCATGACGGGGAGGTTGTTGGTGCTTCTGGTGCTAGTGCTAATGATGCTGATGCTGATGGCGAGGCTGCCACCGTGTTGGCAGGCTTGGCCAGTGAGAAACGGAGAAAGAAGATAAATTTTAGGAACAGATTTTTGAAGAAAATGACGAAGAGGCTCAGGAAAAGGAATGCGGATGGTGAAGGAACATCTTCGTCATCCCAAAGGGCAAAGAAGGCTCGTGGTGTTTAGGGTCCTTGTATGCTTTCCTTCATATGTATTAATGTTTGGTTGTCTGTGGAACAATTATTTTCATTTTCGGTATTACTATAGCTTATTTAGGGGGAGTTTATTTAGTTTTTATTTGGTATTGAACATTTTGAATGCGTCATGGTGGTTTTGTCCAAAAAGGCAAAAGGGGGAGATTGTTGGGAATATTATTTTCAACAATATTTCCTTGTTTGTAGTTTGCCTTTCTTGGGACTTAATTAGGACTCTAGATTTCTTTCTTAGTTGGAGTTTAGGAGTTTATTTAGTTTCCAAAATACTTAATTAACTTGTTTAACAAGACTATGAGTCTTGATTTTAAAGGAGAACCAAGACGCAAGACAGAACGTACGTGAGACGGGATTTCTTGAAGCAGTACAAGCACAGCGCACTCAGAGCTTTGGTGGATAATTAGAAGAATTACTACGTTGCATAACCAACGAAAAAATTCTACTAACGAAGAAGCGAAGAGTATTTTGTGTATCAAGTTTTTGATACAAGTTATTTTCATATATTACTTTTTGTTAATTTGTATTGGATCTGAACGGTTTAGAAAGTAATATAGTTTTCGGGTTTGTATAACCAAGTTCGTAAGCACGATTGCTTACGAACTGAAAATTAATTTCTGTTTATTTTTATTTCCGCTACTTTCTGAGATTCAGTTGATGTTAAAACTGGTGACACTTATCACGAAATATAACATCATATCTAAAAATTGCCTTTCAACAAAACTTACATAAGAAATTAAAAGTATTGTAGAAGAATGTAAAGTGAGACATTCAATGGAACCCTGACATCAATGCTCTCCTATTCAGATTTTTAAGCGTGTATATGATATTATGTCTACAATGTAAATCTGTTTTTTTTTTTTTTTTTTTTTTTTTTTCATTAGAGAAATCTTAAGCGTGGTGATTATTCAGATTAATATTTTGTCTACATGGTAAATTATATTTTTTTATTACTACAATTAATAAAATAGAAGGATATTTTAGTTTAACCAAAAGTTTGCATAAAAATATTCGGTCTTTTAGGGTAGTAAAGATACAGATAGGGATTTGCATAGGGGTATTTTAGTAACATTATTTGTGTTTATTTTAATTATTACTCAATGTGTAGATATAAATGGTGTTTGGAGCTTATTTGTTTTGGTAAAAAAATTTTTTTTTTAATGAACTTATAAGTTCAACAAATGTGTGACGAATATAGAAGTAATGAAGTAATGAAGTAATGAGTGATGAATATAAAATTATAAATTCATATTCATTACATATTTCTTGTATTTCATCATAAAATAATGAATATGTAAAGATAAATACAAAAATTGGATACATTATATAAATCCCTTATAAACTTCTAAAAAAAGTACCCCACCCACATTTTCTAAAACGAGCTTACAAGCTCTACGTTTGAACCATTCAAATGACATAAATACATTAAATAATTTTAATAGCATCCAAATTTATAAAAACATAAATTTCATAATTATCAAATATACATTATTATAATAATTCACTTATTTCTAAAATAAGATCTAACATTTTATAAATTTCTAAATTTATTAGATATGTTTTCAAAAAGCTTTAAATACCCTCTTAGTAATACTTGGGATGGGTTTAGCCGCAATCAAATTCTTATTGGAAATGATAATACATCATTTTCTTTAAGTTTTAACTTTTAGAAACACAACCGATTGATTTTTTACTATCCACGAATTTTATGCAAGTATAGGGAAACTTTCACAAAATAATAATAAATAAAAATTTTTACTATCAACGAATTTTATGTAAGTATAGGGAAACTTTCACAAAATAATAATAAATAAAA
>BMAC01001699.1:3623-19075 GCA_014905375.1 Phtheirospermum japonicum
GTCTGTGTGATGGTATGTGCATAGCTTGTATGATGGTATGTGCATGATCTTTGTGATGATCTATGAATATGTTTGTTATTTATATTTCACAAGAACTGATGATAAGTATATATTTTGTGATTTTTGATGTTATTATTTATTTTTCACAAAGTAAAAAATTTGACTTGCTTATACATGTCTTTTTTACAGAAGAGTTGTGATCTTGTTGACATTCAAGAGGAGTCAACAAACGTCTGTGTGATGGTATGTGCATAGCTTGTATGATGGTATGTGCATGATCTGTGTGATGATCTATGAATATGTTTGTTATTTATATTTCACAAAAACTGATGATAAGTATATATTTTGTGATTTTTGATGTTATTATTTATTTTTCACAAAGTAAAAAATTTGACTTGCTTACACATGTCTTTTTTACAGAAGAGTTGTGATCTTGTTGACATTCAAGAGGAGTCAACAAACGTCTGTGTGATGGTATGTGCATAGCTTGTATGATGGTATGTGCATGATCTTTGTGATGATCTATGAATATGTTTGTTATTTATATTTCACAAGAACTGATGATAAGTATATATTTTGTGATTTTTGATGTTATTATTTATTTTTCACAAAGTAAAAAATTTGACTTGCTTATACATGTCTTTTTTACAGAAGAGTTGTGATCTTGTTGACATTCAAGAGGAGTCAACAAACATAACATAGTCAAATATGATCACACTTACCATGCACAAACCATCACACAGACTATACAGATATCATCACATAAACCATACACATATCATCATCAATAACTTTCTTAAAAATTTATTTGGGTTTGGATGATGATTATGAATATGTTATTCTTTATATTTCACAAGTATATGTGATTTGTGATGTTATTAATGTAATATTGATTTCTTATTTCTGGAATTACAAATGAATTTTAAGAAGTTYTTTATGATGATATGTGTATGGTTTATGTGATGGTATCTTCATAGTCTGTGTAATGGTATCTTTATATTCTGTGTGATGGTATGTGCATGGTCTATGTGATGATATATGAATATGTTATTTTTAAAATTTACAAGCACTGATGAAGAATATATATTTCCGATTTATGATGTTATTAATGTAGTATTTATTTTTTCTTTCTAGATTTTAACATCACATATACTATGCACATTCCATCACATAAACCTTTCCCCAATCTTTAAATACAGAATTAAACACATACCATTTTGTTATCGTCTTCATTCTTCAACAATCTTTCGACAACCTTTCCCCTTCCGAAGCCTCAAGATTTTTTTTCTCCTTTAACTCTCTTTTCCAGTTCTGTTGATCCCCAATTTGAGAAAATTGGGAATCTTCTTGAATTTGCCCGCCTCACCTTGAATTCCACTCTATCCAGATAGCATAACTGCACAAAATACATTAATATTAGAGAAGTTTATTTCTTAGTATCTTATATCACTTTATTCAGTAGTAATTCACTTTATTAGAGAAGTTACCATTAAGAATATTGCGGGCCCTGCAAAAAACTTATTTACTGCTGTGCTTGATTTCCACTCTTCAATCGACAAAATCAGGCAATTGATCATAAAATGGCACCAATTGTAATTCCTTATTTCGTTCACATTTTCAAGGCATTTTAGAATCTTGTAATTGGATTTGCGATTCTGATGTAACTTGAACATGGTAGTGACAACAAACACGACAAAGTCGCGTTTGAAGTCATCACCATAGTCACTTCTTGATTGGAGAGCCTCACCAATTTTCGATGTAAAAGGTGCAGCATTTGAAACACCCCATCTCTGCTGCCATTCTTTTACCAAATCTTTATATTTTTCATCATCTTTTTTTGTACATGCATTAAAAAATAAAATTATTTAGGATATGTACAATATTATAGGGTAATTAAGCGGAGTTAATATAATTAATGTAAATAATTTAAAAATACCTTTCTCACACAAAGCTTCTGTCACGGACCTTTCTCCCAAAGGCAAGTCAAAAACAGAGACCACATCCTCCTCTTCAATTTTTAATTCATCTCTTTCCAATTTTATTGAGCATCTGAAGCAATCAAACTGCTCTATCAGAAATGTTACCAACTCAGCATGGTTTTCTCGAGTTGATAATTTCAACATTCCTGCAAATCCGATATTCTGGACTGCTTCTTTTTGTTCTTCATTCAGATGCTCTATCAGTTTGAAAAGAGGGTTAGGAGATGTCCTAAACCGGATATGATCTGGGTTAAATTTACGAAAAAATTTCTTTTTCTGAGGAGGATTAACTAAGTCAGTTTCTGGTTCTTTTCTTTTACGAATTTGCTGAAGTACAACCTGAAAAATAAATAAAATTGACCATCACATACACCAATCACATACCATGTATTACATTAAACACAAACAAAAATATCATTATATACACCAATCACATTTAATTTTATACACCAGCTACATATCATCATATACAGAAGTCAGATATCATCCTACACTCCAATCACATATTATCCTATACACCAGGCACATATTATCATATATACTAGACACATATAGTAGCTACATACACCAACCACATACCATCACATACACCAACCACATACCATCACATACACCAACCACATACTATCTCATAGACCAAATACATATCATCTTATACACCAAACACAAACAACTACATAAGTCACTTACACCAGCCATATATCATCACATATAGAAATCCCATATCATCCTATACAGAAGCTACATATCATCACACACAGCAATCATATATCATCTTATATATGAGGAACATATCATTATACAAACTAGACTCATATAGTAGCCACATATGCTTAGTATTATCCTATACCATCACATACACTAAATACATACCATCATATACACCAACCACATACAATTTGATACATCAACTACATATCATCTAATACACCAAACACAAATAATTACATATATCACATACACCAGTCATATATCATGAAACACATTATTTACATATCATCACATGAACATGACAATAGTGTATTACAATTATTGTTGAGAAATTCAAACCTCAGCTGGTTTTATTTTTTCTTTTTTCTCATTTTTCTTCTCTTCAATGGGTGCAACCTTTATATCAGTTGATTCTTCAACTGGTGCAATCTGTATATCAACTGCGTCTTCAACGGATGCACCCTACATATATCAGTGTATCTGTGTTAATTTCAATTTGGAATATAAATATTATTTTAAAGTATAAAGTAATAAAAATAGCAAACCTTTTTTTTTCTGTAATTTTATTTTCTTCACAGTTGGACTCTTTTTGAAAACTTGAATTGCAGAAGCAGTTTTTTTAAAATCAGTTTTCGGCAACTGCGTTTTGCGATGCTTGACAATCTTCTTTTCCTTCTCAGTTTCCAACTGATTCTGTATGATTTGTTTCACTATATCAAATTCAGGTGCTTCAATTGATGTTGCATCTGGTTCTTCAATTGGTATTTTCTTTTCTTTCTGCTTTTTCTTTTTCGGAGTAGGAGAAGGATTTTTCTCTATCATTGATGTTGCGTCAATTGTATTCTTCTTCTTCATTCCCTTCGTGTTTTTTTTCATATATTTGTCTCTGTAGGTCCTCCTCCTGAAGAGTGAGACCTAAACCCTGTTTATTACCAACAACAATCGGAGTATCTAATTTCTCCGAAGGTATATTGGTTGCTTTCTTCTTCATATCTATAATTAAAACACAACATTCAATGAATATATCATCATGCAGAACATGAACATCTCATTACATAGAACATGAATATATCATCATGCAGAAAATGAACATATCATTATATAGAACATGAATATAACATTACATTGAAATTGTACATATAATCATAAAGACAATCTATATTTTGCAGTAAAATAAATTTCAGAAATGATATAATATTATACAGTTATGAGACATATCATTACAGATCTGGAACATATCATCGGATTGTTCTTGAACATATCATTACTACTATATGAAAACTAATATATTCGCAGAAAAAAAGTAATATGAGGTTCACAAATGATATATCATCGCTCAGATCTGCAACATATCATCAGACTGTTCTTGCACATATCATCAAGATGTACATATAAAATCTTATCACAATTTTTGAAACATAGAACATGCAGATCACACAGAGAATCGATAGTTGAACTATAGAATCGAAAGCATATAGTTAAAATACAGATGAATCAACATCAATTGATGGCTAAACCCTGGAATCGGAAGAATCGAAAGTATATAATTAAATTTTGTGAAGTAATAAGCGTTTTTGTGATGAATCATTATCAGTCGACGATGAAACATCATCAATCGATGCTAAAACATGAACTTAACTGAAAGTTGAAAGGGAAAAAGAAATGTAAAACTTACAGACGGAGAAGATGAAAATTGCCGAAGAAATTTGCTGGGAGAAAATTATTGTAGCGTGTAGGAGAAGTTCAGAATTGCTTGTAGGAAGCTATTGCAGCGTCTGGTAGAAGACGAAAATTGCAGCGTCTGTTTTTCGAGGCGCGTTGTTGGTGAATTGAAAAGGAAGGCGCGAAAACTTGAGCACACGTGGAATGAATTGGGTCCCGGGTGCACCATATTTACATGGTCCCGGGTCCATGATATACAGACTCATGAATAATGGTTATAGATATATATTCTTAATTATAAATATATTATACACAAATATATATTATAAATATAATTATTTATATGTAATTATAAATATATATTATTTATAAATAGTATATGTATATATTATAAATATATATTTTATATGATTATTATAAATATATAATTATTATTTATAAATATATAATTATTATATTATATTTATAAATGTATATTATAAATAAATTACATTTATATTCATTTAATTAATTATGTATATTATATTATAATACATTTATAAGTAAATAATATAATTATCTATTTCATTTATAAATAATTGATTATAATATAAATATAATATTATTTTAAAATATATTATAATTATAATAGTATAAATTTTTATTTTTACATTTATTTTATATCTCATTAAATAATTATATATATATATATATATATATATATATATATATATATATATATATATATATATATATATATATGATAATATAAATATATATTGCGGACGGGCATGAAACCTGTCAGCATCTTATTTTATTTTATTTTTAATTTTGCTGATGGGCATTGACCCAACAAACCTGTCGCCAAAATGGTGATGGGTCGTTTACGGGCACGTCGCTGAAGGCCCATGCCCGTCAGCAATTTTTTTTCCGTCAGCCTATTTTTTTGTAGTAATTTCTTATGGTGCATCCAAGTGGAACAAGTTAGTTTTGGTTAGTTTTTAAGCTAGCCAAAGGAGTAACGAGGACTGAGCCCAAGCTTGAGCATGTTGCACCATTGGGCGCTTAAGAGATACACTTTGCATTTAGCACGCATGCATGGCTAACTATGATTCAATATTTTCGCTTGACAACTCGAGGGTGTGGCTCAATGAGGTGGTGGGTCAGTGGTCAACTTCGAAAGAACATAACTGTTTGGGTGGGTCACCTAGTCGAGTGGATGGTAGTTTGACGTGAGATGGTACTTAGGAGTGGACACACCTTTCTAGACAATAGAGGTGCATGAAAGAGTGCTTTCTGGTTCATCCGAACAACCTGTAAATAGAACACATGAAGGATCACTTCATGGCATCACTCAATAAGAATATTGTCTTTTTCTTTCTTTCTTCTAAATCTCAAAAGTTTCTAAAATACAGAGTAGTTCATTGAAGGTTCATCTTTTGCAAGTGTTGTAATAGACAAGTCAAAAGTCATTGTATCGTAGGAACGATGTCACTGCTCTTGTCACTTTGTAAACAAGAACAAGCTATTTTAAGGGAGATTCTGAAATTGCGAAGTGGAGATTTTGCATTACGTGTATTGTGTCAAACACAAGTGTCGACTTCATTTTTCCCTATTATAATTATGTCCGATTTATTTATAAACATTTCCAATATATCAAAGTTTTATATTTTATTGAAGTAAAATATATATTCATGTACATTGTGTTGTATTAGTTAATCAAGGTGAATTGAGTTCAGTATCATGTAGTTAAGAGTCTGTCTCCTGTGTGGCGGCCACACGAATCTTTTATAATGTGACGGAGTCCAAAATTCACATTCAACCCGAATCTCCTAAACCAATTCGGGTTTCATATATAATTTTTTTTAAAAAAGTCCTTCCTCTCCCTACTCTCTCTATCCTCTTCCTACTCTCTCTCTCCCTTCCTACTCCACCGCGTCTGCAACCTCCCCTCCCGACTCCACCGTTTGCAGTGTTCTTGCCCCGCCGCCACAAGAGAAGAACTTTCACCTGCTTGTGTCTCTGGCCCGCCATGCCTATACCATGCCTTCTTATTATTATTTCTCCCTACCCGACCCACCCCAGCTCTAAACAAAAAAAAAGCATCGATGATCATTGTGCTTCAGTCGGACCTCCGCCGTGCCTCGGTTGTGACTCCGACATGGATTTATCGCCGATTGACGCTAATTTAATGCAATAAATATCATCATAAATTTTTTTTGTTCAGATTCTAATTATGAAAAAAATACCATCGCCGATTTATCCGTGCCTCCGCCACGACTCCACTGGGACCTCGCTTCGGATTCACAACTTATTGGCGTGGATTTCACACCTGTAATGGAGCATGAAATCTTCAATCTAGAAATTACGGTTTGTTTGGATGGAGATGATGCATAAATCCCTAATTTCAAACCTATAAATGAGCACGAACAAATTGATATGATTGAAGAAGATAATTTTATACATTATTTATTATCATTTTCTAAATTGTATGTTGTTTTCTTTAGGATAAGTTTAAGCAGTAATTTATTAGTTGAAAACTGTCACTTTCTATGCAAAACATTATCACTTTTTTATATACACCATTCACTTATTAGAGATAAGATCTATTGCTGTAAATTAACTTTCATTATTCGATTCTTAAATATGTTGGTTGAAAGTTGTCACTTTCTATGCGAAAAATAGTTACATTTTCATATACCTTTATCACTTTCACTCTATCTTTAAAAAGTCCTGATATTTATAAGTTTATTTACTGTGAATTGTATAGATGTGACTGGTTCTCTCTTAGATTTGAGGAGACCACGCGCTATAATTTCTTGGCTTCAGTGTTTGTAAATCGACTTCTAGAAAAATTGACGATGGAGTAATGACCGAGCATTACATTGTGTGCTCTTGTGAAGGATCTAAGAAATCAGGTGCATCAAAGAAAAAATGTTTTGTCACGCGCACAGGGTGTAGTGCTTCAATGAGGGTAAAATTAAATGATGATGGGTGGTATGTAGTTATTAAACACAAGACAGCGCATAATCATCTGTTTACTAGAACAGAGTGGGGCCACCTACATCATTATGAGAGATAAATTATAATTGAGAAAGGTAAAGTAATACAAGATATGATTTCTTCTGGTATGAGACCAACCGATTCTTATCGTTATATGGCCCATGGAGTAAGTGAAGATCAAAATATTGGTCACACGAACTAAGAACATTTGAATTTTGTTAATCATTTAAAAATGAAAAAAATAGAAGGTGGAGACAAACACTTGTTGAGGTTTTACAGCAACAACAAGCTGATGAGGACTCTTTTTTTAGAGTTAAACTGGATGAGGAGGCTAAATTGACTATTGTGTTTTGAAGGGAATCAATGATGAAAGAAGACTATGAATTATTTGGGGATGTTATATTATTTGACACGACCTATCGAATAAATAGATACAACCTGATTTGTGTTCCAATAGTGGCACTAAACATCATCGGAGAATCGTTATGGTGGGTTGTGCATTTTTGTCGAATGAGAAAATAGAATCATTTGAGTAGCTTTTTTATGTTTTTAAGAAATCCAAGGGAGGCAAATGTCCTGTCACTATATTCACTGGTTAAGATCAATCAAGAGATAATGCAATAGAAAAGGTATAAATTTCTTATAATATTCACTAATTCATTGCCCTTTTCATTTGTTTAATCAGCTTTTATTGTTGAAACTGTAACTTTTCCACTAATTTCAGTCACATTTATCTTCAAAAGTGTCACTTTTAGTGCACGATCTTTCACTTTGTATTTTTATTTAAAATTATCTTTTTTTATGAAAATATTTCCTTACTACAAAAGTGACACATTCGAAGCTAAAAAATGAATGTAACGATAGGAAAAGTGATAATTTTAGAACTAATACTTATATGAAATAATTATTCTTTTCCTACATGTAGGTTTTTCCTTGGGCAAAGCATAGGCTTTGCCAATGGCATTTGTACCAGAATGCTATAAGTAGGTTTGGCAATTAAAATCAAACAATGCCTTAAAGAATCATTTAAAAAGTGCTTGTCTAGATGTATTGATGATCATGAATTTGAGTCCTGTTGGAGTCATATGGTTTCAACATATGGACTACAATAGAAATCATGGTTTCAGTGATTGTATGATCTAAGGCACAAATGGTGCACAGCCTTGAACAAAGTCTTCTTTTCTGCCGAGATGCTTTCTTCACAATGAAGTGAGAGAACAAACAATGTAATTGTATTCAATTCAAAAAGAAAACGAGTTTTCGGAGCGTGCCTCCCATAGAGGCAAGTGCTGAAAGCAGCTTTACCGTATGTAGAACCTGATCAAGAATTGAAGAAAGAATGAAATAGATGACGAGTTCCAGGCATCAAGGTCAATTTGGCCAACTATGCTGCCATTAATTGGGATGTTGAAGCATGCTTCCGAGGTGTACACCTTAAGAGTGTTCGAAAAGTATGAAGATGAATATATTGCAATGTTGTCAACTAATTGTGGAGATAATAACTACTTATAAACTTTTTACTCACAATGGAGATGGGGGGTATCGTATATGTGATGTTTGTAGCTACTAGTAACATGATCACCTGCTCTTGCAAGAATTTTAAAGAATGTGGCATCTTGTACTGTTATAACTTAAGAATACTTCATTATCATAATTGTATGAGAATCCCTAGAGCATATATAATGAAGAAGTGGATAAAAATTATCAAATCTGATGTTTGGGACAGGTTAAAAAGCACAACTTGGGAAAGTGGAGAAGAAATTAGAGAGCATACTGATGTTATTCATTGGCATCATGACATGTTGCGAAGGTATTACGATCTTGTGCTAGAGTGACAAGGAAACAAGGAAGCAAGAAAAATCATCGAAGAGGGTTACATTAGAGATTCTCTTACTGTTTCTGCCTTGAAGAATTTACCACAACCAAATGAATCATCTCATGTTTTAAGTTCATCGACTATGTGTATGGATCTTACTCACTTTATTTTAAAGGGAAGAAGTAAAAGAAAGCATGAACATATTGAAAAGACTAAGAAGAAGAAGAAGAAGACTACTAATTTTCCTACTGAAAATCAAGCACGAGAGTTGAGTTCTAAGACTCTCAACATTCATTTATTTTAGTAGTGGTTTTTCTTGAGGTAAAATTATTACTTTTGATATTATCTTAAAAAGTGACACTTTTTTCTTACAAAGTGACGGTAATATCTTAAAAAGTGACACTAATACATTTTGAGTTTTGTTTGATATTCATCTTGGCATGGCTGAACATGTTATAGGTGAAATAATTGGGATATAATATTATAAACTTAACTCAAAAGGTTTCACATGTATGAGAAATTATAATTTGACTACTATAACTTGTGTAGTAATACTTTTATGCCCAAAAAAAAGTGACATGGTACAAAAACATGTGACAACTTTTTTGCTTAAAAAAATAAACAATAGAAAATAGCGATGATTATCAGCTAACTTTTCCCAAATAGCAGCTGTGACACATCTCAATTACAAGCTACTGCCATTAACATTCCAAGACGCGTTAGCAGAAAAGGGTGACACTTTTAATGCACAGAGACAATTTTTTTCTAATGTGACAACTTTATGAAGAAAAAAAACAGAAAACAATAAAAAATAACGATTATTATCAACTAATTGTTCTCGAATAAGATATAAATCTAAATCACCTGACTGATTTTCAATACCACCTACAACACTTCTTGATTATAAGATACTAAAACTAACATCCAAGACACGTTAGCAAAAGAGCGACACTGTTATATGACAACTGACACAATTCTTGCATAAAACAAATAATGACAATAAATGATAATTATTTAATAATTAATATAGAATAAAGCATGAATCTAAATCAGCTAATTGTTCTCAAAATAGCACCTGCGACACTTCTCGATTTACAATCTACTACCATTAACATCCAAGACATGTTAGCAAAAAAGTTACACTTTTCTACACAAAAGTGATGCAATTTGGTGCAAATGTGACGGCTTAACATCCAAAAACTAGTTTTCCACATTAGAAATTATATAACATGTTTTCACATCAGAAACAACAAAATATACTTCAAATTATCTTTCTTCAAGCAAAATTCTAGAATCTTCACCAAAACAACTTATCTTGCCACATTAAGATCACTCAAAAACACCCTGAGACATATTCTCGCTCTAAAAACTCTACGTACTAAAGTCTTCAGAAAAAAAAAACATGCAATGATTAGTTCATCACATTTTACAAAAATATGCAATACACTGATATTAACAAAAGAAATATTAAAATAAAGAGAAATCTTACCTTTGACAGATCGTCAGGGCTAACATAAGATTCACATTTTAAATGCTCCATGTGGTGCATCAAAAACTCACCACAAGCGTTCGCCTCTACTGACGATTGTCATGGGAAATTCACAAACTCTATTGTATAGACATATACAAGCATGACCTTAGGTTGATCTTTTTTCTTGGAGAAATATAGTCATTTGCTTGTGTTACATAATATAAAATAAGAGGAATTAAAATAAGCTGACTACAAAAGCATATTAGAAAAATGATAAAGTGACACTTTATACACTAAAAGTGCCAATTCTAACTGAATAAGTAACACAAATACATAAAAAAAATATATGCTTAAAGTAATGTGTAAAAAACTTTACAAATGTGTCTCTAATTTATGAAAAATATGACACTTTTTGAGTGCAAAAAGTGACAACAAAAGAAAGCAGATTCAAAAGAATATTAAAGCAGATCATTTGCATACCACAATTTTGATAGCTTGACTATATTCGTTGGCATCAGAATGTATCCTATTATCCAAGATTTTAATTTTCCTATCACAAAAATTAACCACGGTGCAAAATAAATGATTATCCAAGTGTATTAAAACAAAAACCTGCAGAGTATTAATTTTGTATTTATTACTTTACGACTTTAAAACAAAACATTCATTAACAAAAGCACTTCACCAAATAATAGACAAAGATAACTATTAAAACAGATCAGTAACCATATCAAATGTGCTCACGTCCTTGCCAACATTGCCAATAAATGCCTCCCAACTCGATCCCATAGCCGCATCATTCTCATCAGCCTTCCCACCCCATGCAAGATCTTCGGGAGATAAAACTTATTCCAAAAAGTAAATTAAATTGTTAATATACAAACTAATTATGCATATAAAGTATTTAAATCGCTGATTTTTAAAACTTACACTGTGTGTGGTATCCAAGAAGATAAATTTGCAATTATTATCAACATCTTGTGCATGATTTAGAACCAACACACATGCGTCAATGACATTAGTAAACTCCCACTGTTTCTGATTTAACGATAATATCTCTTTATTTGAGATGGTGCGACCATCATTCATAAAGAGGACATCACTAAAAAGATTCAACAACAAAAGTGTAAAAAAATTGACACTTTTCCAATTATTAGAGTCACATTTACTTCGCAAAAAGTGTCACTTTTGAATAATGATAATAAAAAAGAGAAAAGTAAAAAAAATGAAAATAATTCTAAGTAATATGATAAAAAGTAACTTACGTTTCATCCTAAAATTTCTCCGCATCGAACAAGCAAAAATCAAGTACTTGCTTCTCTCGTACGTCTATATCCACCGGCAGCCTCTTGTTTTGGGACATAAAGATAGAAAGATAACCAATCTTCTCGCCTACTGTGCAAGCTTCGTATGACATAGGGCCATACACTTCCTTAGATTGATTATGTTATCTAGCACTGGCTGACTTCTTTGCTACATCTAGTCCTCCATCCACATCATCAAGATCATTCGTATCTTTACACATCGGTGTTCTAAGCTCAGATGGTAGAAGGTGAAAAGTGGGAATATCCTCATTAAAATGAATTTCATTATCTCCTCATCACATATTTGTAGGAAAGTTTCATCGGCCTAGAACTTATCAGTTGCCCGTAGGAATTCTTCAATAACATTCATCTTCGGAGACTGAGATGGAACCAGAGTCAGGGGCAGTGAAGATGGAACTGGATTTAGGGGATACAAAGATGGAATTAGAGTTGGGGGTAGAGAAGATGAAACTGGAGTCGGTGGCTGTGAAGATAGAACCGGAACCGAGGGCTGTGAAGATAAATATGGGGGCAAGAGTAAAGCCTTTTGCACATGTAGTGTTCAGAAACAATAGACATGTCCCTTTTAAGCAAGAGGAGAATCTCTTGCACATGCTGAAATGGGACTAAATGAGAAATATGAAAAGGCTATGATTATAATTCAAAATACAGAAGTGACACTTACAACACAAAATGTGAAAGTAGTATCATGTAAAGTGACAGTAATATTAGGAAAAGTGACAAATTATTATAAAATCACAAACTCACATCTTTTGCATTTTTCTGAATCTCTTTATTTGAAGGCAGGCCCAATGGTAATTTGAATTGTATAAATTGGTGGTCGTTTTCATCATATTCCGCAATGAATCCATCATTTCTTTTCGCCGTTCCATGGTTTTCATCAATAGCATTCTGAGGTTTTGAAACTGGAAAGATGTCCACCCACTCTCCTTGTCCAAACTCTCCAGCTCATATCTCTTCTTTAACTCTTGTTTGGATGCTTTCAGCAGTCTAATGTTGAATGAGCGGCAGATAAGATGGTTCTGCTTTCCCCGTCCAATTCAATCTATGAAAATAAACAATTTAATAAACCAATACGCACCCTCTTACGTGAGTTACATTTTTTTTTATTGAACTTGGTTACCAATCTACAAAGCCTATCCAAAACGAAGGATTACCAATCGAGCTCTGGAATTGACTCCACGTCAACCAATGATTTTAAAACATTAAAATCAACCTTCCACTTTGTAGTCGATGCAAGAAAACTCGATAAGATCACCAACATAAACAACATTATGAAGTCATCCCAACCTTCTCCGATGTTATCCATAATCAATAATTTAAAAGATGTTATAGAGCATAATTCACCAATCCCACACCTCATCTTAAAATCCTTCACAATATTCATATCCTCTTTTATTTTACAAAGCACCACTTCAAGCCTGCTATCCCTTCGGGGCGGATACCTATTTTATTATACCCTCAAGGGCGGACACTCATTATTGTACCCTCCGGGGCGGATACCTGTTTATGATATATAATGGAGATTTCAGAACACTTTATAATTCTTTATGGTTTTTATGGTTATGGGTTGACGCTTATATTAGGTCGGCTATGGTTTTATGGATGGGTGTTTTATAGAAAAATTTGTGAAGAATATATTTGATTAACATGTTCTCTGCGACCTTTGGCTATATGTTATTGAATATATTTCTTGCTTCGTTATGTGTTTAGGAAAATGTGTTTGATTAACATGTTCTTTGTTGTCTTGAATGTGTTCGATTAAGCATATTCCTTACGGTGTTCTGTTGGGATGCCTATATGATTATATTTGATGGGTGTATTCTATGAGTACTTGATTGTGTGTCTATGCGACCTAATTGAATTATCTTGCTCTAATTATTTAGACATGGGGGACTAAGTAGTTTGTTCGGTCACTTATGATCTAATATGGTTCTAATTTATTCTGATTTTACCTTGTATAATATGTGCTCAAGTCAATATGTCGTGAGGTCGGTAAAGTGATATAGCCTAGATATTTATTTTGCTCAATTTAAACTTGGGAGACTGAGTGGTTTTCTTGGTAATATGTGGTTTAATATGGTTTTTTCTTGATTTAATATGACAACTTGTGTCAGGTCGACGATTGTTTTTATGGAATGGGCTGGCGCTTTTATTAGGTCAGTGATGATTTATGGGTGCAATGGTTTTCTGGCCGACCTATTTTAGGTCGATGATGTCTTTATGGTTTATGGTTTTATGGGTTTCTGTGATTTTATGGTTAGCAAAAGCTCGTTGGTATTAATGGTTTATGGAATGATGCTTAAGTAATAAATTATGGGAGATGATTGTATGATTTTATGAAATGGTTTATGATATTATGGCTCTCCATGTTATGAGTTGATATCAAATATCCAGGTTGGTAAATATGCAGGTTTTTGTATGGATTTTATGAGGTGACTGTTTTGCTTGTAATTGTTGTGTTTTTCTTCGTGTTTTTAGATAGATTTTTATATTGATTTTAGTAGTTTTGAGTCATTTTTCGTTAGGTTTTTAGGTCGTTTCTCTTGTTTTATTGTTTTTCGTGTTCTTGCTACTTTTATATTTAATTTGGTTGAATGGGTTCAATTACCTTGAGGTTTTGTGAAATTCTTGGGTTTTATGTTCAAAATTTCTATTTTATAGGTCAAGGCATTAAGGATCAAAATTGAAGCCAAAAGAGAGGCTCCAAAATGCCAAACTCTCTGGAATACTATCCAAAGCTCGCCGATGCTCGCCAAAACTCGCGCCTGCGCACGCCATCCCGCCCGTACGCGTCCGGCAGCACTCGCACACTCCCGCGCGTGCCTGTGCGCGGCCTCTCGCCACGTCTCGCGCGCCTGCGCGCAGCCTCTCGCCAGCCCTCGCCCTTCCTCTCGCCAAGAAGCCGATCTATGATCTAGACGTGTCACTCATCTAGATTCCATAGCCAATTCATATGTTTCATCATGAATTCAAGGTGCTAAGGCAAAAAGCATAAAACAAATGAAGAACAAAGCATGAAATTAAAAGAAAGCTTACTAGAATTAAAGGGAGAATCCAAAAGCTTGATTGAAATTGCAAGGAATTAAAAGTCCAAGGGAGTACTTAAATCCTTCTTGAGCTTAAAAACCCAAGGCAAAGCTTGAAAATTAAATCTAGAGAGATAAATTAAGTTCCAAACCCAAGCTTGGGTTGGGAGGAGGTTTTTTTTCAAAAATGAGAGTTGTAGTCTATTTATATTACATTTAATTTGGTTTAAATGGGCCAAATTAGCCAAAAAGGCTTGAAATTCCCAGTTTTGACCAAGTTTGACCCGGAGGCACCTTCCTAGACCCTTGGCTCGACCCTGGGGCTCGATTTGGCTCAAGATGGCTCGGCAATTGCCGAGCCCAGGAGCGCATGGCTCGGCAGGTGGCTAGCCTGGGCGCTGGCTTGGGCGCAGGTTGGCGTGCGGGTTGGCGCTGGCAGGCGACAATGGGCGAGTGCTGGCGAGGGGTGGCGAGCGC